>JAQFVV010008251.1:0-36385 GCA_028023455.1 Epiperipatus broadwayi
AAGAAAAGAAACTCAGTGGAAGAAAGTAGTAAATCTCCATTAGGATCAATAAAGTTGCAGTCCCTAAAAAAGCTAAAAAGTAAAATGGTGTTGTAAGGAGAGTATATAAAAATGCTGCTTTAGAAAAAAAATGACTCAGGACTTTATATATATATATATATATATATATATATATATATATATATATATATATATATATATATATATATATATATATATAATCTTAGCAGTAGGAAAAGAGAATGTGGTGCTAAATTGTTTTTTTTTGTCCTTAAGATCTAGACCATCATGAGTTAAATATTCTCTCTCTCTCTCTCTCTTATATATATATATATATATATATATATATATATATATATATATATATATATATATATATATATATATATATATATATATATATATAGTGATGGAGCAGTCCACATGAATCTTTCTTTAAATCAAAAAAATAAATAAATAAAACTTTTAGTTGATCAAATTAAAATCTATAAAGTCATTTAAAAATTATTTTAAAAGAGTATGTGTATCGACACACACATTCATTTGTGTTTAAAATATTTTTTATTTATTATACAAAATTTTTTACAAAATAGGTTTCTATTAACATTTTCTTTTAATCAAGTTGATTAAAAACAAGCAAACGTGTTCATTACATTCCATTACTTATTTTAATCATTTCTAATTTAATTGTAAAAGCGGAGATTTAACTTTGTGTTGTTGTTTTAGTTTAAAATAGTCTCTTGTTGGAATTCCTAAATTAGATTGAGCAGGATATTATGATTTAACCTGCACTTAGGCATAGCATTTGACAACAAGGAAAATTTGCATGGGAAATTGAGTGTGGGTATAAATAACCCCAAAAATTTCACATATTATTCTAGAAAGCCTTGGACAAGTAAATATTCTGTCAAAGTGATTGGTTCAGTTTCTTATTTCTAATATTCATTCTGATTAACCTGTTGAACTTCATACTGTTAGCAGTTCAAACATTTATGTTCTTTTTATAATTTGCATTCACAATGTCTAAATACTCTGTGATATGTATTGTATACTAGAAAATGCATTGCTAATTTAAATGAGGATGAGCCACAAACTCTAAGCTGTTCTTTCAATAAGCCATGAAACTCTAACATAAGCCAGATTCACAATTTGGCTTGATACTTGCCTCCATCATGAAGAGGTCACTTAAAATATAAAAGTTTGCACTCTTCAGAAAACTATATGAAATCTGCTTTATCGTAAAGTAAACTTTTTTCTTATTTTTGCCAAGGTAAATAAATTGCTTTTAATTAAATCTCCATTCAATCTAATGATAAGTGTGATATATAAAGTTATCAATTATTTTAAATGTGTAATCTAATATTAATTATCTGTATTTATTTTTTTACTTGTATTTTTAGTGTGCCTTGGAATCTTTGTTTTAAGATTCCAAGTTTGCTTTCAATTTTCATTTATCAGAGTGTGTGTTGTGAGATTATATTTTATACTCCTAATATATCTTCCATTTATTTCCCTAACTACTGGTAATGCTTTGGCATTTTTCATATTTTTTCTATGCTCACCTGCTTTTAGTTGTTATTGTAAAATAATTAATTTTAAATCATTTTAATTTGCATATATTGCAAACTACAAAATCGTGAAACTGCCAGTTTACCATCTTTACTGATATGATTTTCTGAAAGTAGAGATTCCTTTCTAGGTTACATAAAATCGTAATGATATATTTTTGTTGTTGTTGTCTTATATGTGAAATCAATCACATTTGCTTTGAATGCAGTATTATGTGCAGCAGTCCTGTAGCATTATAATGTCATTAGTTAGAAAGCTACTAATCAATTGTCCACACTGGTTTCATTGATTTTTTACAAGACCATAATTGTTTTCATATCTCTAAAACAGGAAACTAGAGTTGCCGTTTTTTATATAATCTTATAAATCACCAGCAGGAAGATATTATCCAATCCATTTTTTTTTTAATTTTTAGGTGAAAGAATTGTGCTGTCACTTTCTGATAAATATGTGTACTCAAATGTAAGACAATTTTCTATTTATGGTTAGATTTCTTTATTCTATTGCCCTGATTTTAGTAAAAAAAAATAAATTGTTAAACTCTTAAGAAAAATTTTAATTTGTTTAAATTTATTTGGCCAATGCTTGCCATGTTGCTTTTATTTTTCAATTATCTAAACAATCTTTAAGATTTCTTGTTTCTCCCTGGGTTTAATCTAGTGCAAACCATCATCCTCATCCATTTTGATCACAGTAAATAAAATTCCTAGTGATGAGATGTATTTGGTTTCTCCTTAAACGAAGTCAATAATATCTTTGCAATTATTCCCAGATAAACCTGTTAGCCATTTTATTCTCCATTCTTCACTCTTAAGTCTTCCCATATCCTGCCCCATTCCATTTCCACAACATAATCTTTTTCAACTCTATGGCCTTTATATCTAAATCCCCATTATCTCTTCACAAACCCAACATAAAAACTAATAACTCACTTTCTGTGTAGTCACTTTGTTCATGTCTATTATCCCATAACTTCATTATATGTACCCTTTTTGCTTTCAAGCATTTACAATTATTCAACAGGTGCCTAATATTTTCTATACCTTCCTTACACAATTTGCACACTAAATTATACCATGGTTTTACTATTACGTGTATATTTTCTTGTCGCTAAACAACCTGTTTGATCCATAAATAATAAACTAATTTCTTTACTATTCTCATAAATTAACTCACATCCAATTTACTTCTATATATATATTAAAACTCTTCTTACCCTCCATACTAGTTCTCCATCTCTCCAACTCCCTATTTTTTATTAATGCTTCTATTCTTTTATCCCAATCCTTACCACTATAACCCTCAACAATCCTCCTAACACAATCATCCCACCTTTTATACAAGTATACTGATATAAATTCTTTATCCAAACCTTTCGCATACCGCATTACTTTTCTCACCCATCTTGTTACCTGCCATTTACTCATAACCCAATTGAACACTATTTTTGCTATGTTTTTACTATCCATAAACTGCAACCTACCAAACATTTTCATTTTAGTTTTTGCATCTCTCATATAAAAACTTGACCATCCCATTTCTCCTTGAATTGCCTTCTTTGCTGTCCACATCTCTGCATCTAATGCATGTCTTCCTACTTCCCTTTGTACTTTCTCTAAATAATCTAAAACTCTTTCACTAACACATAATGCATTATTATCATATGTTAACCCTGCCACTGCAACTCCCTTCCATACTATTCTAGCTGCATCATATTTATTATATGAAAATACTGTTAGTTTCTTTACCAAACCCTTTCTTTTCTTTGCTTCATTTACCAATTTTTTCTCCCATTCATCCAAGCAATTTTCCTGATTTCATAAGATGATACCCAAATACCAATATCTATCCACCACACTTAACTCTATATCCCCCAATAAAAATTCTACATCTTCTCTTTCCCCAGTATTAACCATCATTATATTTGATTTATCTTCACTAAATTTAAACTCCATCTCTTTACCCACACTAGCACATGTCGTCAACATAATTTCCATATCTTCTCTTCTTTCAACACACAAAAAGACATAATCTGCAAAAAAGGACCTGACAAAATATATACTCCCTTTCCACCTATTAATGGTATCTCCATCCCTCTTCCTAGTCTTTCTATTGTTTTCTCCATTTCACTCAAAAACAACAAAAACAAAATAGGTGACATAGGGCATCCTTGCCTTAATCCCACCCCATTTTTAACTTTAACTGATTCTATATCCCCTAATTGGTAAGTATAATAATTATTTTCATATAACTTCTTAAATAATATTTGCTAAAGCTTCATCCATTCCCAAAATGGCTAACCTTACCCATAATCTATTTCTATTTACTCTATCATTTGCTTTCTCTCTATCTATAAAACTCATATATAATGATCTACCTTAATTCCTACTCATCTCCATAAGTTGTGTAACTACAAACAAACTACCTCCTATATGCCTATCTGACCTAAAACCTCCTTGCATTCTCCCCACTACATTATTCTCTTCTATCCGTTTTACAACTCTTCCAGCTACCATATATGAGAAAACTTTATATAAAACAGATGTTACCTCTATTGGTCTATAATTATTTAATTTTATATGATTTTTACCCTTCTCTTTAAATAATAATCTTATTCTGGTATTACTCCAACTAACTGGGAAAACTTTCTTCTGTGCCATCTTATTAAATCATGATAATAACATTGCTTTTGCTCTATGCCCTAAATTCATTACCATCTCTGCTGCCCATCCATCTAAACCACTCACTTTTCCACTTTTCAATCTCTTCCCTGCCTCATTCAATTCATTTTTGTGAACCTAATATTCCTATTAATAACTCCTTTTATTTTTTCTATCACTACTTCCTTCACATCTAACATCTTTTTATATCCATTACATATCTATTTAAGATTCTCTCTACCTCTTCTCTTAAGCTACACCCTATTCCCTCATCATTTATTAATACTATCTCTTTTTCCACCACATTTCTCCTTTTAATATAATTTCAAATATTTTTACTCCCATCTCTTCCACTTTTATTAATATCCTCCAACAATTTTTCTATTTAACTTCATCCTCTCTCTATAATTATCCATTTTAGCCAACTTCTTTTTTTCTTAGTACTTTCACCATTTAGCAATAATATCATTTTCACTTTCTTTGTTCTTAATAGCACACTTATATTATCTGCATGCTTCTTTCCTCTCTTCTATACTTTAACTAACTCTCATTTTTATTACTTTTATTCTTCTCCATATTCTGAACTAAAACCCTATTTACCACTTAATCTATTTCACTGCACCAGTCCTTATACTCATTCCCATCCAACTTCTCCATGGTTTCTTCAACTTTTATTTTATATTCTTCCAACTTATTCTTATCTTTTACTCTCCATTCACATCTTTCACTATTATTTCTACCTTTATTTCTATCCTCCATCACATTACTAACCATTTCTAGTACAATAAAATTATGATCACTATTACATACTCTGGTTTCATTATCAAACATCTTAATTTTCCGTATTGTATTTATTTACCTCTTTCTCTACCAATACATAATCTATTGTGTGAAATATATTATTCCTAGACCATGTGTAGTGTCCCTCATATATATTTGATAAATTCCCAATGCTAATATTTACTCTTTGACAAAATTCCTTCAAAAACTTACCATTCTTATTATCTACATCATCAATTTCTTCAATATGTCCATTCATATCCCCTATAACCATTATTCTCTTCCCCTTTTTTTAAAAATGTGTATATCCTTAACTAGGCATTCATATACACTACTGTTCCACTCCATTACAGTTTGACTATATCCAGTAGCTATATACACTACAGCACCCATCCATTCTTGTCTACCCAACCTTATTTCAAACAACAAATGCTCTTGACACTTAACAATATTTAAATATTTCCTTGATATAACACCTATACCACCACCTCTTTTTTATTTTTATTTTCTGTTTACACCCCCGCCATACCACCTCTTACAGAATAGGTTGTTCTTCTTCTCTTAGATGAGTTTCCACTAATACTGCCAGCTCTTCATTTTCAATTGTTTTATTTAATACCAGCCACTTTTTTTGTCTCCTACCACCTTGCATATTCAAAAACGCAATTTTAATTTTTTTTCTTTCCTAACTATTCTTTTTTTATATATTATATATATATATATATATATATATATATATATATATATATATATATATATATATATATATATATATATATATATATATATATATATATATATCATCTTTTGCTCATTTCTTATATCCCCTCCATTTGTCTTCTTTTTGATAATATTACAATTTAAAAGCCCACCCCCCCTTTAAAAGTTTTCCAAATTATATTATTTAAATATCAAACTCCCTAAAACTTCACTTCCTTGTTTTCCTAAGTGCAATTCATCTTTACTATATAACTCCCTCTTTCCAATATACCAATCCCATACATCCACAAACCCAACATTATTTCTCTCACATATTTTTTTTCCTTGTCTCATTTATAGAACTTGCTCTATCTAACAAATACCTCTTATCAAATCTTGGTAATACTCCAACTACCCCTACTCTTCCTTTAATCTCCCTCAAATTTCAAATCAATTCTACATACTCATCCATTACTCTCTCTGATGACTCTAACAATGTATTAGTCTCTACCATAACATATACATCACTACTACCTAGCTTTCTTACTTTATCTGTCACATCCCTAATTTTTGCCCCAGGCATACATACTCTAACATACCTGCTTCTATTTTCCCCTGCAATTATATCCCCACATTCTCTTATTAGTGAATCCCCTATCAACACTGACTCATCATCTACTTTCTCTACTTCATCTGTAACCTTGTCTACCATCTTCTGGACCTCCTTATCCATTTTTTCCTCATCATTTCTATTCAAAAATTCTTTTACCTCCTCACACTCTGTCTCTAACAATTATAATTTTTCTTCTATATCCTTCACTTCTTCCTCTATTTGACTTATTCTCTGTCTAACCATCTCTATTGCATTACTACTTTCTCCACCCATATTTCCTGTCACTCCTCTAAAACCATAATTTGTCCTATCTTTTTTAACTACATTTTGCTCCCTCTCCTCTGACTTTCTCTCTAGACTACCTACACTCAAAGCCACTTTCTCACCTCTTTAATCACATTTACACATGGAATACATAACTGAAAAACTCTCATATCCTTCCTATTCTTATTCAAACATTTCACATGATACACCTCAGCACACAATGTACATTCTACTAATGCTCGTCAAATTTTTTTCTGCCGATCATATATATACTGTGCCATACAAATACTATCCATATTCTTATTTTTCAATTCACCTATTGTATATTTGACTTTATAATGTCTCTCCTATTCTTCAATTCCCTTATACAGAAAATAAAAACTTTTTAACTTTTCCCCAAACTTTATCAAACTATAACCACTTATTTTCTAATGTTAGGTCTCCCAAACATTAACTAAATGTCACTTTTAAAATTTTAAAAAATCTTCAATAACAAACTTAACTAAAACAAATTAAACTTACATACAACTTTTTTTATAAGTACCTCTTTATAATACCTCTCCTATTCTTCACACTCCCTTATACAGAAAAAAAATAAAAACTTTTTCCCAAATGTGATCAAACTATAACTACAAACACATGTTTTCTAATGTTAGGCTTCCAAATGTTGCCTTTTATTCTCAAAATAAATGTCTATTTTAAAATTTAAAAAAAATTTCAGTAACAAACTTAACTAAAACAAATTAAAGTTACATACAACTTTTTATAATTATCCTTACACTAACACACATTCAACAAGAACAACTTTTAAAAAAAAAACAAAAAAAAAACTAGTATACCTAAAATGGCAAACGAAAATCTTTCAAACAGTTAAACACAAAAAATTTTCAATCTTTCAAATAACTCACTCTCTCAATCACAATTACTTTAGGAAACACTTAATAAACAGTAAATAGCATTCCATGTTCTTTTACATTTTTTTTTAAAAAGGTTAGTACTGTCAATTTAATGTTGGGTCAAAATGGAAGTCAAGTAAGGAAGCCCTATTTCATTTAAAAAACCCTCAAATTGTCGAAAAAGAAAAGAGTGAGATACAGATGATGATATTGATGAAGTTAGTAATAGAAATGAAGAAAGAAATTAGTGAATTCAAGCAAAGCCAGTAAGTAATGTTGGCTGAGTTTAAAGCAGAAATGAAGGAAGAAATTAGTGAAATCAAGCAAAGTCAGAGGGCTACAAACAAAGAAATTAGTGAAGTTAAGCAGGCCCAGAAGGCAATAAAAAAAGAAATGATTATGGAAATGAAGTCAGTTTAGGGTAAAATAATGTAAGAAGTAGAGAGAAATCATGAGACTATCAAAACTATAGAAAATGAATTAAGTAAAGAGAGTCAGGAAGTAAAGAAATTGAGGCCATAAAATATATAAAAATTGAATCAGAACAGGATAGTGTTAAAACATGTAGGGTGGAAATAAAGTTAGAAACAAAAAAAAGATTGGGTACAGATACAAAGTGTGATGGAAAATCTAGAAAATGTAGATCAATAAATAAAAGGAAGCTATGAGTTAAAGCACAAAAATAATATAAAAGGGTTTCTGTAAGAGATTAAAAATGACTTGAGTAAAATAACTGTTAGTTTTGAACATAGATCTAATGAAAAAAAAGAGGTAAGGAAAAGAGTAGGGTGTATGATTTTAAAGCAGAAATATAATCCATCTAGAGAATAATCTTATTTAAAATGTTCAAAAAAATTGGTAGAAGATAAATTCTTTCCATTTGCTAGCACTGATAGTATGAATAATGAAGTGGGAAACTTCATAGAAAGGTGTTTTCTCAGCAAAGAGATTGTCATATATATATATATATATATATATATATATATATATATATATATATATATATATATATATATATATATATATATATATATATATATATATATATATATATATATATATATATATATATAAATATATATAGACTAGAAAATAGAACAGAGTGAGAGAGAGACAAAATATTAAATTATAGGCAAGTAAAATATAAAAGAGAGAAAGAAACTTATTTAAAAAGTTAGTAGAAAGAGTAAAAGAACTGAAGAACAAAAATTCAGGATTCAACATTTAGCAATCAGATGGATTGTTTTTAATAAAAATAAAAAAGTTTTTGGTTAATGAATTATGAGATCGGATAGGTTAAATATATTTTAATAAAATATTGTTTTAGAGTTCAAGACAACCATTCAGCAGAGTTTTTCTAGGTGGGGTTTAAATGTTTAAAGTTAAAAAAAGAGCACATGATTGGTTTGTTTTTTTCATCACATGATCAGGCAGTTGTGATGGAGCAGTCTGTATCAATTGTCATTTAAACCAAAATGAAAAAAATAATAATAATAAGACTAACTTTTACTTGATCAAATTTAAATCTATAAAGTCATTTTAAAATTATTTAAAAAGAGTATGTGTATCAACACACACATTCATTTGTGTTTAAAATATTTCTACTTATTATATAAAGTTGATTTTAAAATAGATTTTTATTACCGTTTGTTTATAATCAATTGATTAAAAACAAACAAATGTGTTAATTATATTTCTTTCTCTTAATCATTTTTAATTTAATTCTAAAAGTGGAGATTTAATTTTGTGTTGTTGCTTTAGTTTAAAATAATCCCTGGTTGGAATACCTAAATTAGATTTAGTGGAAGATTAAATTTGCCCAGCCCTTATGTGTAGCATTTGACAACAAAAAATATTTTGCAGGAAATTGAGTGTTGGTATAATAACCTAAAAAATTTCACAGATTATTCTACACAGCCTTGACCAAGCATATACTCCATCAAAGTGATTTGTTCAGCTTATTCTTTTTAATATTCATTCTTTACCCTGTTGAACATCACACTCTTAGCAGTTTGGACATTTAAGTTCTTTTTAAAATTACCTTCACAATGTTTAAATACTCAGCAATACACATTGTAAACTTCAAAATGCCTTGCTAATTTAAATAAGGATGAACCTCAGACTATAAGCTGTTTTTTGTGATACCATGAAACTCTAACATAAGCCGGATTCCCAATTTGCCTTCATAATGATGTCACCTGAATTATAAAAGTAAGCACTCTTCAGAAAATTACATGAACTCTGCTTTACCATAAGGTAAACCTTTTCTTATTTTTGCCAGAGTAAATAAATTGCTTTTAATTAAATCTCTGCTCAATCTAATGATAAGTGTGATATATAAAGTTATTCAATATTTTAATTATGTAATCTAATATGTATTATCTGTATTTCCTTTTACTAGTATTTTAGTGTGCCTTGGAATCTTAGTTTTAAGATTCCGAGTTTGCTTTCAAGTTTTGTTTATCAAAGGGTGTATTGTGAGATTATATTTGTCTTTCATTTATTTCCCTAATTATTGCTAAATGCTTTGGCAGTTTTCATAATTTTCATATGCTCACCTGCCCTTAGTTGTTATTGTAAAATAATTAATTTGAATAGCTTCCATTTGCATTTCTTGCAAACAGCAAAACTTTTGGCTGGCAGTTTACCATCTATATTATTCTGATTTTCTAAAAGTAGAGATTCCTTTCAAGGTTACATAAGATTGTATTCATGTATTTCTTTGTATGTGAAATCAACCACATTTGCTTTCAACACATTATTACATACAACATTCCTGTGATTGATCATCCACACTTTCATTGATTTCCTACAAAACCATAATTGTTTTCATATCTCTGAATCAGAAAACTAGATTTGATGTTTTTTGTGTAATTTTATAAATCACCATCATAAAAAATATCCAATCCATTTTTTTATTATGAGGTGAAAAAAATTTGTTGCCAAAGCATTTAATGTTTTCATGTGTACTGCACTCATGTGCACTCTCTGATAAATATCCATACTCAAATCTAAGTCACTTTTATATTCATAGCTAGATTTTTTTATTCTATTGTCCTAATTTTAATACATTTTTCAAATTGTTAAACTCTTACTAAAATTTTCAAGTTGTTTAAATGTTTTGGCTGGCATTTGTCTTAGTGCTTTTATTTCTCAATTGTCTGAACAATCTTTAATATTTCCTGTTTCTCTCTGGGTTTAGTCTGGCACAAACCATCATCCTCATTTATTTTGATCATGGTAAATAAATTTCTAGATATGTATTGATGTTCTATTAAATTATTTGTTAGGTATGTTGATGATTGCTTGTTTGTTATTCAGATAGAGAAATTAGAAGAGTTTTTATGTGGATTTAATGGTTTTGATTCTACTATTAAGTTTACAATTGAGGGGGGTGGTTTTGATTTTGTAAAATTAAAGTTTTTAGATTTAAATGTTGAGAAGGTTAATGATGTTTTGTTTTGTAGTCATTTTATAAAACCTAAAATTTTGAGAAATATGATTAGGCCTGATAGTTATCAGTCTTTTATACATAAAAAAATGTCTTTGTTGAATTTTTGTTGTCGGAATAGAAGGCTTAATACTTTTAATAATGATGCTGATATTCAAAGAAGTCAATTTGCAGCTGAATATGTAGAATTGGGTTATAGTCATGTTTTTATTTAAAAAGTGGTATTTAATAATAATGTTTATAGTCGTGATTTGGATGATAAGAATTTTGTTGGTAAGGATGATGATTATATGTCTTTACTATTTAAAGCATCAATTTATAATTTGGTTTATAGGAATAGTCATTTTTTAGGTGGAAAGAAGGTTGCATGGAGGAAAAGTTCTGATTTGAATTCATTACTTAATGGTTCAAAGCAGTCTATTGATAGTAGGTCTATTCATGGTATTGTTTATAAAATTCCATGTAGTTGTGGTAAATTTTATGTAGGCCAGAGCAAATTTAGCCTTAATGAAAGGGTTAAGGTTCATATAAGTAGAGTTAAACATAGGTATCTTAACTCAGCTTTATATATTCATGAATTGAATACAGGTCATAGAATATTGTTTAACAATGCATCGGTTATTTTTTATGAAAAGAATGAGTTAAAAAGAAGAATAAAGGAGACTTTGATGATAAAACTCCTTGATTCTGAGGCTATCAATCTTATGAAGACTTCTTTCGATATTAAGGGAAGGTGAGTTTGAAATAAATTATGGGAAGGTTTGTTTGTTTGTATATATATATATATATATATATATATATATATTTATTTAGGAAAACATATATATATATATATATATATATATATATATATATATGTTTTCCTTTAGGTTGATTTTCACTTGAGAAGGTCTATTTGCAGTAGATGAAACTATGGTTGTGTAAGGATTTTGGTAATATTTTGAATTTAATCTAGTATTGTATTGTTTTATGGTTTTGCATTTTTATTTTTGCTAGTATAGTGTTAGAGAGTTTTGGTTTTATATATATATATATATATAACCCAGAGAATGGGTGTGTTTTAGTTAACCATACGCCAAAAATACATTCTGTCTGAAATACACCTTTTTCATTATATGGCCTATTAAAGGATCATCAACTTTAAAGAGAGGGAGAAGAAGAAAGAAGAAAAGGAAGAAGATGTATATAATCCTCACAGCAGACCTCAACTAATCTACTAATCAGTATTTTTTAATGTTTTTCATTTACATCAGGAGTGTCAAAAATAAACTTGAAATTGTAAAGAGAAATAAAAGTGAAGTGTCGGGAATCAGCAGGAAGCTATCGACACAATAACAGTCTGTTGACTCAGCTTGGACACTTTTAAAAAATGAAAAATGGGTTGGTAACTTTAAAAATTTATTAATCTTTTTAGTTTTACTTATTTATAATTATTTGAATCTTCTTCTGTAGGTCAAACGTCATTTTTTAATATATAAACATTAAAAGTTTTTTTTTTTATTTTATTAATTATCATTATGCATAACAATATCACAATTACATTTTCTAATATTTTGGAATATTATATTTTTATTTTAATTTAAAATGTCTTTATTTATTATTATTTTATTGGGTTAATCAACAGTTCTTGAGAAATCTGTCAATATATATATATATATTGTAATTATTTAAATTAATATAAGATTTGTAACTATTTAAATTAACATAGAAATACACCTCTCTCAGGTGTGTGGCATATTTCAATCCCGATTTGGCATGCCATTTGTAACTATAATTTGTAACTATTTTAATATGTCACATTTGTAACCATAATAAATATTTAGATAGGGGAAATTATTAATTATTAGATATATGCCTATCCAATCTGTACCATTTGTAACTATATTAATTCATCATAGCATAGATAAAGAAATTATAGAATCACTGTGCCACTTGAAAATATCAGCATTAAAGATTCTTGGTATTTATTTATATATTGGGGCAGTCATTTGAACAATAAAACATACTGGCCATTGTCATCAAATAAAAATAATATTAAATATAGCAACTGAATAAAAGTACCCACTGTGAAATTCCTGGAGTGCCTTATGCTTATCTCCAATACTAGGTTCTTTTAACAAAGAATCCTTCCTATTCTTCTTTCCAAATATATAAGACCATTCATGGTCATATGCACACACTGGTGCTATTCATGACAACTTACAAAAATATATATATATTCTATAAAACTAATATTATGAAGTTGGAAAGGGATGATATCACTCTTTACTCAGTTTAGCTAAGTACATGTGTTTCCCCATGAGCACCACTAGATTGTTTTCAATCTAGATAAGTATATGTTTATAGTGTACTTGAGTTCAAACTCATTCAGTACATTTTTATTACACATGACTTGGATGACTAATGAAAAAAAAAATGACATTCTTACATTTTATCTATATTGATAAAATTACAAGATCCCAATATTACCAAAGTTTATACTATAGATCAAAGATTCTTATAGACATTGCTAGCTCATTTATGTATATTGATGAACAGACATGCATAATCCTATTAATGGCTTCCAAGCAAGCATGTGAAGACCATTATTGATATTGATGGCCATTTAACTAGATTATTTATCACAATAAAGGTAATAATGATGATGATGATAATAATATCATAATAATAATGATAATAATAGTCATAGTGATGATACCAGCCATAGCTTATTAATAAACTCACAACAATAAATTTATCTTTATAGACTTATAGGCATCCATTAAAAATTATCCTATTTCATACTGGGATTTAATAATACTAGTGGTGATGATTGATCATCATGAATCTCTTTGCATAATATTCAATTTTCTATAAACCCCTATTTACTAAAATATATTCATTACGCTAAACATTAAATTTAATGATTATAATTTATTAATGATGATTGATGGCGATCATAACTTTTATATAGTATTATTTGAAACATTTTTAACCAATAACATGATATCCATCTTTGATGAGGATGATCTAAACTCATGGACACAACACAATTTTAGCTTTCTATTGTTGAACTATAATTATCAAAATTTGGTTATTCTCAAGCATAATTCTTAAATACTTAAATATCAACATTCTAGTTTACCTATTATTTTGTGGACACTTAATATTTGCAAGTGATTGATCAATATATACGAATGGTAATACTTAATAACTGTGAGCAATGATGATGAATTAAAATGATAGAATTAAGATAAGAAAAAACACAATATTCTTAATAATAACTCAGAAACCAATTACGACATATAATTATACTTTATTAACACTACTACTCTTTCTTTCCTTCTTTAAAGTCAAATCAACAATTAAATAAATGGCTTATTACCATATTAATTCAATACAAAAATTAATATAAAAAAATTATATAAGTATAAGCAAAAAAATCTGACATATAGGTTTGTCATTTTTCTTGATATCTCAAAATAAGCTGACTTAAATCAATATTAGAAAAAAATACATATTCTATAAATGCTTATTTAAGACTTTTCTTACTTATCATATCATAAAATTAATTTCAGGTGTAACTTGTATATGTTATTTCACTTCCATTCAAATGTAATGCCCTACTTTTCAATTTACCATTTCAAACTAATCATATATAACCTATTCTTTGATGTGTTTGGAAAAGCAGTTACACATGCACACATTTGGTAATGTTAACATATATGTTTAAAATGTATACCCATAAATTACATATATAAAAATATTTTTTTTCTTTTGCAACTTTATAGCGAAAGAAAATAAAATACATGATATTAATTTTTTAATATGCAACAAGATAAAATAAAAATAAAAAACATTATAAATGCATATATCTATAGGTTGCTCATCATCATTAACAACTAAAGAACAATTAAAAAAAAACATTTCAACATTACAATATATAATAAAAAAAAATAATAATAAAAAATAATGAAAAATTTAAGTTTAAAGATTTAAACTATGTTTGTGCTATGTTGTGAGATATTGCAAATAACTATAGATAAACAAGTCTTTAATGTTTCTGTATCAAAAAAAAAGAAAATTGCTTTGACCAGTAAATTAAGGTTTACTTTTAATAAGCAAGAATAAAATCGGTTAAAGAAAGTTCATATTTACCCATTTACTTTTTACTTCTTATTAATGTCCTGAGTTTGAATTTTCAGACTGCTTTTCTTTGCTCAACAACAACAACAAAAAAAAGTTATTGCAGATACTTTTAAGATAATGCTGAATCAATTGACTTGCTTGTTTCTTCAATTCTATTATTATGCATTGTTGATTGGCTTCCTTCTACCATTTTAAAAAAAAGTTATTATAAGTACTTTTGAATAAGTAGGTACCGGTGGATTTGCTTGTCTCTCTCCATTAAAAAAAAAATTGCTGTTGACACTTTAGATGATTGAGGTATACTAACAAAAATTTGATTCATGGCTTCAAACTTAGTTCTACATGACTTTTATAAACTTTCTTTACCTCCTATTTCCTCTTCTCCATTCATTCGAAGGTAATGAGCTTTTAATAAGCCAGGAACTAGAAAAAACATTCCATATAGCTTGTGTGGTTGGCTTCAAACTCTATCATTTTGTTGGTTATTACTTGATATATGACTTCATAGACAGATCAGCTATTTTAACTTATTCTGTATTAACCAGGAAGCAGAAGAAAATGGTTTAGCAATGCAGAGGCATAGTATTATGTATAGCCAAATATGTTAATATCATATTTCTATAATTGTTAATAACTTATATTAAATTCAATCTTGTTCCAATGTTTTCCTCTCTTCTTTAATATTGCTGGAAATTGTTTATATAGATGCACATCTTCATCTATATTGACTTTATACCAGAGTCTTTTACTTCATTTCCTTTCTCAATTTTTAAAGAGTGAATAAAAATATCAAATCGCTTACTTTTCTCCTTTTTTTTTTAACATTAACAACAAGGAAGGACCGACTGAGTTGAGTCTCAAAATAATAATCACTGAGTTACATCTCACTTTAATAATAATAATAATCTGAGTGACTGTCTCTCCAAAATATTCACACTGAGTCTCTAATAATAAAATCATACTGTCTGATCATCTCTCTAAAAAAAAATAATGACTGAGTGATCATCTCTCTAAAAAAAATTAATGACTAAGTGATTAAAAAATTGTTTCAATCATTTATATCGTGAATTTCAACCAAAAAAAAAAAACATCTGGAAACCTTATCTTAAAAAAAAATCAAAGCTTCACAAGTTTGACATCGGTCACAATCAATAAAGACTTAAAATTGATCACTATCGTTATCTACATCAAAGCACCTCTTTTGTAAAAATAATCTTAAGACACAGACAACAACAAACCTGGAATCTATAGCCATCAGAAATATGTGTAAAAGCATCTTTGTGTTTGTACAGATGTATTCATTCTTTCACACATGTACATTTTTTTAATCTCCTAATCTAATAATCTCCATCGCCCTATTTTACACTTTTCTGATCTACTCTATTTTAATAAAACCAAAGTTAAATAATATGACACCTTATTTAATTTAATATATATATAATAAATCATTACCAAATATTATTACCCTCTACATAATGGTTTATTCATTAACTATCTATAAATTTATAATAATAAATACACATATATAAATCCTCATATATATAAAAGAAATTTTTTTTAAAATAAAAAAATTTGTTTGTATGAAAAAAGTGTTATATATATATATATATATATATATATATATATATATATATATATATATATATATATATATATATATATATATATATTTTATATATATATATATATATATATTTATAAATTTATATATTTTGATTTGGTTGTGTGGGGGTTTGGGTGAAGATTTTTTTTTTTTTTTTTTGTTTTATTTATAATTGAATAATATGAAGGGAAAACATTTTAACATGATACATTTGCTAACATATCACAAGAGTATGTGGATGAATTCTTATATAGACATACATCAGATAAGTTAAGTCCAAATAGGTTAGACTAAAATTTTAATGCGTAATGTTTTTTTAAGGAAGCAAATTATTATAGATTCACATGTATGAAAATAACACGCACATTCCATGAATTACTTTTGAATAAGTATTAGATGGGATATTTTTTGAATGTTTCATTTTAAACCAGCTTATCTTAAGTGTATAGGAGTATATGCATATATTTAATTTTTATATTTGGTTACACCTACAGTATTTTTTTAATAATGTATTACTTTGATTGATATAATAATTGAAATCAATTGAATGATCAGAAATTTGTTTTGTTAAAAAGGAAAGAATCTTAATAATATAATTATATATTATTTGGTTTTAGGGTAATTATGATTAGTATTTTTATTTTTTATTTGATCCTTTAATTATGATCAGTTTTCATCATTAATGAATGTTGAGTGTTGGGTCATAATTTAAATATAATAATGTTTTAGATAAATAATTATAGGTTTATAAAAAGAAGCTAAATTTGTAGTTGTGAATTAATTGCATAAGCTGTGGCTAGTATCGTCATCATCATCTTTATATTATTATTAATCAATACATTAAATAAATGAGTTTAATGGCCATATATAAATAATGGTTTTCACTATTTTTGTTTGTGAGCCATTAGCAGGAGACATGATTCCCATCATACTTAAACTGAGCTGGTAACATGGGTTAGAATATTAAGTGAGTATTTATGATAATAAAATCATAATTCTATTTGCACAACTAAAATATAAGGATGTTGTTTTCCATTTATCCAAGTGTATGTGTTGTAAAGATTGTACCTATTGGGTTTGAACCAAGTACATGTATGAATAAGTATATGATATAACTTTATCTAGGTTTAGAGAACCTAGTGGCACCTATGCAAAATTCATAAGTAAAACTGAGTAAAGAAGAAATTAACAGTTTGATTTTCTTTTTTTTCAGCTTGATGATATTTATTATTAAATTTATTGATATTGGTTAATTAGCTACAAATATTGCAAGTGTGTAACTAATGTATATGATTACAAATAGGTTTTATATGCTCAAAACCAACCCATCAAGGGGGCACAGCAGCTGACCAGAGCAGTAATGGCACTGAGACATTGATCAGATACCCTGCTGGCAGGTTTTCCAGGTAGTGGCAATAATTGTCAACAGCCTGTACCAATATACCAGGCCCCTAACAACCACTATGATCCCCAAGGAAGAAAACAAAAGTGCATACCCATGCCTGCAAAATTATTGCAACAAAAAATCCATCAACATTACAAAAATTGACGGTGGCCCAAAGCAGACCAACCACCTTACAAAGCTTTAATTTGAAAGTTAACTAAGGAAACAAAATAATAATGAGCTCAAATCAATACTTTCCAAAGAAACAATGCAACATGGGGATGCTTGCAGCAAGCTCTCAGGCCAAAGTCCAATGGAGAACAGTGACTTTCATCTGCTGGGTAGGTATTCTCAGGCTTGGCAATGATTGTTGACTGCCTTCATCAATATCCCAAGCTCATCATGACCACCACCATCCCCAAAGAAAAGAATAGGATTGTAGATCCATACCCACCAATGCATCAGTTGATTCATTGTAGTCTGGAATCAAGCCATATTTATTTGCACACCATGAGTACACACCATTTGTCCATAAACGCTTGCACACTGAAGTCAATAGAGCTGAATGTCGGTTTGTAATAATTATCAACCTCCTGAGTCTGCAATTATTAACAATACATGTTCACCTCGGCCAACTACAAAGTCCTTCAGGGTTCAGTATGATTCTTATTTGTTGATACTAATTGAATTCTGTTTGTTTGGATTGAATTCTAGGTCTTGAATAGTAATCCAGGATTCAGTTGTATATTCTGAAAGTTTCTTGTTAAACATTGGAATAGTTAAAAGAGGATGAATTATTTTTAGCTTCAATATCCCCGTTTAGATCTAAAACATTGTTTGTACTAATTTTGCCTTTATATCATTGTTTTTTAGCTCAGGAGTCATTTCATTGTAATTCTCTGTTAATTTGAATTTTTTTTATTTTTTGTGGTGCCCCAATTGCACTGAAAGTGGGTTAATAACTTTTTTTGTGATCATTGGAGAAACTTGATTTTTGTGCAGAAGTCATACTCTATAATGTTCAATTTTAAAATTGAGATCAAATGAAAATTCAAAATTATTTATTCGACCTGCACTGATTTGCCACATTCGGCAACTTCTGGTTCAACAAAACGATATCATAACTTTATTCCTAAGAACAATTTAACACTGATATTTCTTTTTTCTTAGATTTATGGTTAATTTTTGTATCTATAATGTTTCTTAGGCTGTTTTTTTGTCTTCCCTGACTGGTTTTCAGCAAGAGAATTTTTTTAACATTATTAATATCTGATGCAAAGATAATTTTCTTAAAACTATCTTTGTTAACTTTTTTTATTTTCAATAAGATTTGATGTCCAACCCTTTTTCCTTTTTATTATATCAATAAAATAAGGATTTTTAGTGTCTCTATTCTTTTTAGAATCATTTAGTTTCAATTAAAACTATTTTTTAAAGATCTGTGTTACTCTAACGATTCTAAGAACTACTTAACGTAGCTTTTGCCTATTTCCAATGACAGCTGTTGCATAAAAGGAACGATAGGTAATTTCAATTATTCTTGAATGAAAACTGATTTATAATTTCTTGTAAAAAAGAAAAAACAATAAAATAGGTATTCATTTACATTTGGGTACACTTTTCTTTTATGAATTCAAAACTAGACTATAACTTTGGTGAATAAAACTGGTAGCCCATAACAACATGAACTGGAGTTCCAGTCTCTCTCTAGTGGACTACTTAAAATTAATATTTAATTGTACAATCCACTGCATTCCGACTAATATTACTAATGAACATAAAATCCCTTCTTCACTCTTGATATTTGGATGAATTCCTAGATGATAAAAATATATTCAAAAGTTATTAAATTGTTTTATTAAGTAAGTAGTTAAAATATCATAATTTAATTATCTTTAAAAAAGTCCTACTACTAGCATTATAAAGAGTAGGTATTATTTTTAAATAAGTATATGTCTAGTCAATTTGTATTTGCAGGGATAGTGTCCAAAAATCGGCAATGAATTGGATAAATACTTGAGCATTGCATTTCACCAGTAATCAAGACCCTGAGAACAAAAGGATTCTTAACTATAAGAGTTTAAATAATGACATTACTATTATCATATTGTTAGAGTGTATAGAGTGGTTGAGTTAAGATCTGGTATGTTCCACTTCTGTAAGTGCATGTGGTATAGCCTTAAAGAGACACAATTTGTGAGGTGGGATGAGGGACTGAGACACTAATATGAAAGATTAAATATTTGTAACTGTGTAGGGTGATTGATGCAGAGAATGAAGGGTTATTTAAGTAATTTAGAGGGGAGGAGGAGGAGAGTAAAATTTTATACTCTGTGTTCGTTAAGTCATAATATTTTAATACATTTAATTTATATAATTTTATGAGTTCTCTGCATGGATTACAAATCCACTTCCCTTCATTACACATAAAACATAAAGAAAAACATTATTGTAGTTTTGATTGGTATCATATAGCTATGTGGTTCTGTGGAGAAAATTTGATTATATTTCTAAATAGTGTATTGGGAATATTTTCTGTTGAAAAAGTTTTAATAACATGACTTCTCCACAGCCTCCCCACTTATTAAGTTAATATGATATTGGGTGGATACTATATTTGATGCTACAGTTGAAATTTGGCACCCAGGTAAAATACCTGCTATCTCCATCTTATCTAGTCTAAAGATTTGTGGTTACAGGCTGTGTATTGGATATTGTATTTATTGGATTTTGCTGCCCAATAAAAGGTAGGAGGCTGTAAAGTCACTAACCAAAGCAGTGGTTGATGACTGAAAATGGAGGGTGCTAAGAATCCTCTGATTGTGGATCCATGCTCCCATTTGATAACTTTGAAATTAGATACTTACAACTGCAGATCACATTCAAGTGAACAAAGATTGCAAGAATTAGAAGAACTGTTTTATATTAAATGGGGCATTATTGGAATTTGTAAAGTTAGAAGAAAAGGTGAAAAGACAATTGATTTAAAAAGTGTACATGTGCTTTACTATAAAGTCACAAATATTGGAAATAGAAGTGGAGTAGAATTCATTGTAAATAAAACATGGAAGAATAACATTGTGGGGATGTATGGTGTATCAGACAGAGTAGCAAGACTAGTTATACAACTTAATAGCAGATACACAATGCAGATAATTCATGTTCACACCCCAACAAGTTCTTATGGTGACAAAGTAGTAGAAGATTTTTATATGGATGTACCAAATGCTTTTGATGAGAGTAAACAACATTTTAAAATTGCAATGGGAGACTTTAAAGATAGAATTGGTAAACAAATGAAAGAAGACATTGCTGTATGTAATTTTGCTAATAGTAAAAAAATGAGAGAGGATATTGAATTGTGGATTTTGCAGAAAAAAAAACTTTATATTATGAATTTTTTTTTTGAGAAAAATATTAAAAGGAAATTAACATGGAGGCATACAAATGAAAGAACTGCAGAATTGGATTATATTTTCAATAACAGAAAATGCAAATTTCACGATTGTAATGTTCTTATTAGATTTAACACAGGAAGTGATTATCGATTAGTAAGATGGGAGATATGTGAAACTAGAGAGACAAAAATTATTAAGATAAATAATATTAACAGTTGATATTCTTAAGTCATCAGAATCATTGTAATGAATTTAAATTAGAACTTACAAATCGGTTTCAAGTATTAATAGATTTTGAACATGATTCAGATTTTAAAAAAAATAATATGAAAATAACTGATAGCTTTTAAAAACTGCAACAAAAATAACTGTTAGAAAAAAGCAGCAATTGATGAATAAAATTTTTACTGAGACTAAATAATGTATGAAGAAAAGAAGGAATATAAATATATGCAAAAATGATGCATTAAAAAGAATTGAATATCTCGAATTTTGTAAAGTGGTGTGGAAAAGAGTATAAAATGATATGAGAAAGTATAATTGTGGAATTAGCAAGAAAATCTGTAGAAGAGAATAAAAGTCTCAAGCATGTAAAACAACATTGTGGAATTCCTAGGAAATTTATATCTCAATTAAGAAAAAAAGATGGAATTATTACCAAAAAAAGAGATGACTTCATGAAGTGGATAGAGTACTTCTATCAAGAATTATATAGTAATAACGAACAAGTACCTCCAACATCTACGGTAACTTTCGAATTGCCCAGAATTTTAAATGAATAATTCAAATAAATTTATGAAGAAAAGGGAGGTTCCAGGTAATGATGAAATTATAATTGATATATTCAAAGAAGTAGGTGAAGAAATAGAAATTTTTTAGCAAAGTTATATACCAAATGTCTAAATGATAAAGATGTAACAGATGATTGGAAGAACACAGAGTTTGTGTTTTAGATCTAGTTTCCTAATCCTGTCCTTCACTGATGATAGCAAAGAGCTTGAAATCATGATATGAAGGTGGAAATTAAGTTAGAGATAGTAAAATACTCGCTCTGACGTTTATGTAAACAAACGCTTGAAGGTGTTTTTGGTATAACGTCATCTATAGTCATATATATATATATATATATATATATATATATATATATATAACTTAAGGCCAGTATACACATAACGCTTGAATTAATATAAATATATATACTTAAAACTAAGAAATAAAGAATTATCGCCTATCTTTATTGATAAAAACCCAGCGTACCAGTATGATTTGATTTACAACGTGGATATGGAAGAATTACACTTAATGCTAATATAATAGCTCATACAACTAGAGGATCCCCCTTTTTGTATTCCTTTAAATTACACATAAACTTCCCACAACATATAACTAATATAAATCATTGGTTAGAGTTTTGCTTTAATATAAAAATACTTTACATATTATTAAATATATATAAAGTTGGTGATGGTTACTGATTTCAAGAAAGTAATATTAATTTAATTCATATAAATATATTTAAAGTTTTTAGAAGTTGGCACTTTTATTTAATGAATAAAAAAAAACACATTTCTAAGAAAACATATTTTTGCTTAGTTTTTTTTTTTTTTTCAAAAATAACATTGTACAATAATTATCAGATTCTGATTTTATTCCCCCAGACTTGCAGGCATCCACTATAATAAGAATAACAAATTTGTTTTAAAAAATACTAGAATAATCACCCTCTGAATAGTAAAGAAGGTTTACTTTTATTAAAAAAAAATAGTGTAAGCTTTTGCGATTCTGGGGGAAATTATCGACATATAATTTAGTATATGAAAATATAAAATGTAATAATGAAAATAAAATATTGCCACATAGACATGAAATTAAGAAATAATAATTGTTCAGGAGAAGTTTAATGTAGGAGAGATTACTGCTAAGCTATATAGAGAGAACAAGGTGCACTTGAATAAAAGGTAAGAATTTACAAATTAATTCATAATTAATATTAAATTTTACAAATAAAAGGATTTACAAAATGTTTAAAGAAACAGATAGGTTACAGTTAAAATTATTCAAGGTAAATTTAAGAGTCTAGCAGCATTTGAAACGATTACCTTTGAACAATCTTGGCTGTTCTTTTGATGATTTTCAGATTTCCCTTGGAGAACTAGATCTAGTTTGATGTGCATAGTTATTGAGGCAGGTAGTAAGTTCATTATTTAACAAACAGACATATAGTTATAGTCTATGATTATCGGGATCCATGGGCACAGATTTCATGGAAGGACATCTCAAATGGTAAGAAAGTTAAAGTAGATTTACTCACGACACTTTGAAATTAACAAACACAAATTTACTTGGCAACTGCTCTCATTGACTGTCTTAGTTAATCTGTGCAAAATTAATTCATTTTTATGCCATGACATGGTATTTGTGGAATTCTTCTTTGATTGGTCATTGCTAATCATTTTCTCTAATCTAATTTCCAAAAGAATTTTTACATAATTTTTAACCACTGTGCTGGAAGATGACATTGTTAGATAAGTATTCAAACTTAAATTAAATTGATTAAAAAATGTTTGTGACAAAAGTAAATCAATTATTTTAGTTTCTAATTTTGATTTTAGAAAATTTTTTTTAATTAAAGTTATTTTAGAAGATTATACAAGATTAAGTTTCTCACTTTTAATTAATTTTGACTAATTACAATTGCATCTTCCATATTGGATTTAAAAGAAAAGTAGAGTTTAATAGCAAAAATAATTTAAAAACAAAATTTTATAGAATGACATATAACAAACTTTTTTAGTAATTATTTGCTCAGTACGTTTATATCTACAATATCTATGTATATGAGCTGCTACCAATAAATAATTACTATAACTTTTATAAAATAAAAAATACAGAAAACATAATATATTTTGATATTATAAGTTTGTTATAATTAATCCCCCATTACCTATTGTGCATACGTATTTTTAAATGCTAAATTTGTTAATTTTATTTTGTGTGTTTAAATTCAGATATCTATGCATATATCTTCGTTAATAAGTATGTTAGTTAATAATAATCAAAAAAGAACAAAAAATGTGTTAGTGAATGAAATATATATGCAGGAATAGGGTTTGAATTTAGCGTGGTAGCGGAAAATTTGAGGTGGGCTGTGAAACGCAATCTGAGTCTCAGATTCTGCTTCATTTTTCCGGACTTACAATTGATAAACAAAAAAATGTAAAAAAAAAAAAAAAAAAAAAAAAACATCTTACTTAATGTTTTGGTGACAAAAAAACAACCTGGTTTGAAAGGAGTATGTGATATATTAAAAAAAAAAAATGTCAGACTAATGTTCATCCTTTTTTTCTCTCTTTGCTGCTATATGCTAAAAAAAAATTTGACCTATTTATCACTGAGGGCAAAACTATTACAGTACACTATATTCATATCTTCCTTTAAAAGTGTGGTTCGAATTCCTTATCTGTCCATCTGTGATTTATTGTTATTTCACTTTTAAATGGCTTTAAATTGAGGGTTTGGTCACCCCGACAGAAGTAGGTAGATTATGATAGGTTGCTTGTTTTTTAACTGGCATAACTTTTCGTATTTTTTCATGAGGTTCTTTGTTAATGGGCGTGTAGTCAATGGTGGTGAGGAATTGTGCCATTTCCTCAATTCTCTTTATTCGGCATCCTACCATCATTTGTTATATGTATGGTGGCAAATTTTGTTGTATTGCACAAATAATCTTGGTCTCTGTAAATGGGAATGCCATCAAAGACCAGAGACGTGCCACTTGCTTAAAAAAAAAAACTGTGTTTCCTTGTTAGCCACTCAATACATTTTTTTTAAAACCTAATGATAAATACCATCCTGGTGCCCCTCACTCCAGACGATACTTAATAGATCTGCCACATACTGTTCAAAATTCAGTGGCATGTTTTCATGGCTTTTCCACCATGATTTTGCATATCCATTGAGATAGTGAATTGTCAAAGCTACTTGATCCAGTGTTGAGATCTGTTGGAATCAAAACAATTCTTGAAGACTCTCAATATGCACTTTCAGATTTTTTCCAGCATCCCCTTTGAATGATTTCACTTGGATGAACTTCACAATGTAGGTTTGCACATTCGAGATCTGTTGTATGGGCATAACATTTGATGTTTTATCAACTTGTATCTGTACTGATTGTAATTCATTTGGTATGATGTTAACCACATCTTCCTCTCTTGTTCTTTTAATCATGGTTTGTTTTAATGAGTTAGGTTTGAACTCTAAAATGTTCACTGTGCTGCTTTTTAGTTTATCAATTTCACCTCTAAGTTTCTTTAGGTGGTCTTGAAACTATGTCTGTGTTTCCTGCACATTTATGATGATCCATTTCTTGTTCTTCATGCCACTTCAGTTCATCCCCCAAATCATCATTTATTAGACTTATGGCTATGTGGAGGGCAGCTTATTGCTTGTCCATCTATAATTCTCCAGTCATTTTGGATAATATAGTTTTAGTTTCTTCTTTATGCTTCTTCAAGAGCTCTTAAATTCAGTATGAACATATTCATAGCCTTTTCTGCTGTCAGCTCACACCTCATTTATTTGTTTTAATATATTATTGTTCATTTCATTACACAGTGTTGACATCCATACCTTCATCTCATTATTCTTAGCTTCAAATTTATTCCATGTTGGTGAACATATTCACCCATAATGTTCATACGTTTAAATTCAGTTTCTGTGTGTAGTTTTCTACAGATTCTGTGGTTACAATTTCTGATGTTCTTGCCCCACATCAGTTTTCTCTTCCCTTTCCCCTTCCATCTTTTAATCATCATCACATATTACTCTTCCTGACCTTAGCAATTTTCCCTGATATATATTCTCTTTGTCTTTATTACTATTCTCCATTCTGCTAAGATTCGAATATATATATATATATATATATTGTAACAATATTTATAAATTAATATAATATGTATTTGTAATTATTAAATTAATATAAAAGATATGTATTTGTAACTATAATTTGTAACTATTTTAATATGTCACATTTGTAACCATAATAAATATTTAGATAGGGGAAATTATTAATTATTAGATATATGCCTATCCAATCTGTACCATTTGTAACTATATTAATTCATCATAGCATAGATAAAGAAATTATAGAATCACTGTGCCACTTGAAAATATCAGCATTAAAGATTCTTGGTATTTATTTATATATTGGGGCAGTCATTTGAACAATAAAACATACTGGCCATTGTCATCTAATAAAAATAATATTAAATATAGCAACTGAATAAAAGTACCCACTGTGAGATTCCTGGAGTGCCTTATGCTTATCTCCAATACTAGGTTCTTCTAACAAAGAATCCTTCCTATTCTTCTTTCCAAATATATAAGACCATTCATGGTCATATGCACACACGGGTGCTATTCATGACAACTTATAAAAAATATATTTTATAAAACTAATATTATGAAGTTGGAAAGGGATGATATCACTCTTTATTCAGTTTAGCTAAGTACATGTGTTTTCCCATGAGCGCCACTAGATTGTTTTCAATCTAGATAAGTATCTATTTATAGTGTACTTGAGTTCAAACTCATTCAGTACATATTTATTACACATGACTTGGATGACTATTGAACAAAAATGACATTCTTACATTTTATCTATATTGATAAAATTACAAGATCCCAATTTTACCAAAGTTTATACTATAGATCAAAGATTCTTATAGAAATTGCTAGCTCATTAGCGTATATTGATGAACAGACATGTATAATCCTATTAATGGCTTCCAAACGAGCATGTGAAGACCATTATTGATATTGATGGCCATTTAACTAGATTATTTATCACAATAAAGGTAATAATGATGATGATGATAATAATAATATCATAATAATGATAATAATAGTGATATCATAATAATGATTATAATAGTGATGATGATACCAGCCATGGCTTATCAATAAACTCACAACAATAAATTCATCTTTATAAACTTATAGGCATCTATTAAAATTATCCTATTTCATACTGGGATTTAATAATACTAGTGGTGATGATTGATCATCATGAATCTCTTTGCATAATATTCAATTTTCTATAAACCCCTATTTACTAAAATATATTCATTACGCTAAACATTAAATTTAATGATTATAATTTATTAATGATGATTGATGGTGATCATAACTTTTATATAGTATTATTTGAAACATTTTTAACTAATAACATGATATCCATCTTTGATGAGGATGATCTAAATTCATGGACCCAACACAATTTTAGCTTTCTATGTTGAACTATAATTATCAAAATTTGGTTATTCTCAAGCATAATCCTTAAATACTTAAATATCAACATTCTAGTTTACCTATTATTTTGCGGACGCTTAATATTTGCAAGTGATTGCTCAATATATACGAATGGTAATACTTAATAACTGCGAGCAATGATGATGAATTAAAATGATAGAATTAAGACAAAAAAAAACAACACAATATTCTTAATAATAACTCGGAAACCAATTAAGATATATAATTATATTTTATTAACACTACTACTCTTTCTTTCCTTCTTTAAAGTCAAATCGACAATTAAATAAATGGCTTATTAATATAAAAATTTATATAAGTATAAGCAAATAAACTTAATATATAGGTTTGTCATTTTTCTTGATATCTCAAAATAAGCTGACTTAAATCAATATTACAGAAAAAAAAAATACATATTCTATAAATGCTTATTTAAGACTTTTCTTACTCATCATATCATAAAATAAATTTCAGGTGAAACTTGTATATGTTATTTCATTTCCATTCAAATGTAATGCCCTACTTTTCAATTTACCATTTTAAACTAATCATATATAACCTATTCTTTGATGTGTTTGGATAAGCAGTTACACATTCACGCATTCGGTAATGTTAACATATATGTTTAAAATGTATACCCATAAATTACATATATAAAAATATCTTTTTCTTTTGCAACCTTATAGCGAAAGAAAATAAAATACATATATTAATTTTTAATATGCAACAAGATAAAATAAAAATAAAAAACATTATAAATGCATATATCTATAGGTTGCTCATTATCATTAACAACTGAAGAACAATTAAAAAAAAACATTTCAACATTACAATATATAATAAAAAATAAAAAAATAATGAAAAATTTAAGTTTAAAGATTTAAACTATGTTTGTGCTATGTTGTGAGATATTGCAAATAACTATAGATAAACAAGTCTTTAATGTTTCTGTATCAAAAAAGAAAATTGCTTTGACCAGTAAATTAAGGTTTACTTTTAATAAGTAAAAGAATAAAATCGGTTAAAGAAAGTTCATATTTACCCGTCTACTTTTTACTTCTTATTAATGTCCTGAGTTTGAATTTTCAGACTGCTTTTCTTTGCTCACCAACAACAACAACAACAAAAAAGAAAGTTATTGCAGATACTTTTAAGATAATGCTGAATCAATTGACTTGCTTGTTTCTTCAATTCCATTATTATTCACTGTTGATTGGCTTCCTTCTACCATTTAAAAAAAGTTATTATAAGTACTTTGAATAAGTAGGTACCGGTGGATTTGCTTGTCTCTCTCCTTTAAAAAAAATAATTGCTGTTGACACTTTAGATGATTGAGGTAAATCAACAAAAATTTGATTTATGGCTTCAAACTTGGTTCTACATGGCTGTTATAAATTTTCTTTTCCTCCTATTTCCTCTTCTCCATTCATTCGAAGGTAATGAGCTTTTAATAAGCCAGGAACTAGAAACAAAGCATTCCATATAGCTTGTGTGGTTGGCTTCAAAATCTATCATTTTGTTGGTTATTACTGGATACATGACTTCATAGACAGATCAGCGATTTTGACTCATTCTGTATTAACCAGGAAGCAGAAAAAAATGGTTTAGCAATGCAGAGGCATAGTATTATGCATAACCAAATATGTTAATATCATTTTTATATAATTATTACTAACTTCTAATAAATTCAATCTTGTTCCATTTCTCTCCTCTTCTTTAATATTGCTGGAAATTGCTTTATATAAACGCACATTTCATTTGCTCTTTTTTTTCAACTTTCAAAGAGTGAGAAAAAAAAATTAAAGCGTTCACTCTCTTTTAAAAAAAAAATCAGAGCTTACATTTCTGCTTAAGAATAATAACAAGGAAGGACCGACTGAGTTGAGTCTCAAAATAATAATAATAATCTGAGTGACTCTCTCTCTAAAAAAATTAATGACTAACTCATCATCTCTCTAAAAAAATTTAAGACTAACTGATTAAAAAAATTGTTTCAATCATTTATATCGCGAATTTCAACCAAAGAAAAAAAAACATCTGGAAATCTTTATCTTAAAAAAAAATCAAAGCTTCACAAGTTTGACGTCGGTCACAATCAATAAAGACTTAAAATTGATCGCTATCGTTATCTACATCAAAGCACCTCTTTTGTAAAAATAATCTTAAGACACAGATAACAACAAACCTGGAATCTATAGCCATCAGGAATACGTGTAAAAGCATCTTTGTGTTTGTACAGATGTATTCATTCTTTCACACGTGTACATTTTTTATCTCCTAATCTAACAATCTTAATTGCCTTATTTTACACTTTTCTGATTTACTCTATTTTAACAAAATGAAAGTTAAATAAATTTAACACATATTATTTAATAAAAAAAATTATATAATAAATCACAAAACTGCTTATTCATAATAATAAATCTATACATATAAATCTCTGTATGTATAAAAGAAAAAAAAATTTTTTTTAAATAATTGAATACTATATATATATATCTACATTTGCCTCACCCCCAAACAAAAAAAAAATTTTGAATATAAAAAAATTGCTTAGGTCATGAGTGCCATTGGTTTTAGGCTACGTACATTATATGTGCCTTTTACTCCTTCTGACGATTCTAGTACAAATGCATTTTCCCCTTTTCTTTCCTTGAGCATGAATGGCCCTTCATATATATTATAGAACTTTTTGAATGTATGCTTCTGCGGGTCGCTAACATGAGGAGTTTTAACAAGGACATGATCGCCTACTTTGAACTGAGTGGGTTTCTTTGGACCTTTAGCAATCCGTTTCTTAGCCATTCCTTGCAAGTTATTCCTTGCTCTTTCCACTAGGGTCTCTCTACTGATTTCTTCCTCCTTTATGCTGGGCAGTGGAGTCTTTATAAGGTTTGGTTCTCTCTTTCCATAATGTAGGTGAGTTGGGGCAAATTTTGTGGATTCATTTTGGGTGATATTAATATACCCAACCACTTTGCCTAATTGTTTAACCCAACTCTTATGATGGCCCTCCAAGTAAACCCTTAGCAATCTCCCTAACTCCCTCATGACTCTTTCACAGGGGTTAGATTGGGGGTTACGAATGGAACTTAGGACATGTTTAATCCCTTGGTGCTGTAACCATCGGTTCCACTCCTTGGAGAGAAAAGAGGTGGCATGGTCTGTTAGAATAGTTCTTGGTTTTCCCACTAAGGTAAATTGTGAACTTTCTAAATTTTTAATTGCCCCTCGTGCATTGGCTTTGTAGACAGGATATGCAGCAACAAATTTCGAGAAGACGTCATAAGTAACCAAGATATACCTAAATCTCCTATACGGTGGCAATGGCCCATAAAAATCTATAGCCAATAGATCATTTGGCTCATTAGGAATAATGGGTTGCAAGATCCACGCATATGAGCGACTAGTATACTTGGATTTTAAACAAATTTCACAATACTTAAGACATTGTAGTATTGAGGCATACATATTGGGCCAGTAGAATAGTCTCCTAATAACATATTCCACTTTTCTAGGTCCATAATGCCCATACAAGCAGTGAACATAATAGATTAATTTTCCCCTAATACTTGTGGGGATGTATATTCTCCATGAAGTCTCCTGATGTTCAACTGTTTGGTAATGCAATAAATCCTGTTTTATACAATATCTAATGATGGATTTATTTGTTATCATTTTATTAACTGCATCCCCTTTAATTTTTTTAGACAAATAGGCCATTATTGGCTGTAATTTAGGATCTTGGCTTTGTAACTGGGGTAATTGACTCAATTCTTTTTCCACAGAATCATCAACAACAAGGGTTATGGCTGCTATATATGCCTGGTCTAGATTTACATGTTGTGGTTGGATTCTCACAGGATTTCTACTGAGAATATCTGCAACCACATTTTCTTTGCCTTTACAATATTGAATTTGGTAGTTGAATTGTTGCAGGAATAGGCTCCATCGGATCAGCCTTTCATTGTTTAAATAGCTCCTATTCAGGAACTCTAGGCTCCTGTGATCCGTTATTACGACAATGTGGGATCCCACCAGGTACTGCTTAAGTTTCTGAAAGGCCCAAACCACTGCTAATGCTTCTTTTTCAGTTGTAGTATAATGTAATTCAGGCCCTCTCAGAAGACGACTAAGAAAGCAAAGTACCTGTGGTCTGTGATCTTGATCTAATTGGAATAAGATCACCCCCAGCCCATATCCACTGCTATCAGTTTGTATATAAAAGGTAGCTTCAAAGTTAGGATATCCTAATATGATTTGTTCAAGGAATTTAGTTTTAATGAGGTTCATTTCTGTGGAATGTTGCTCTGTCCATTTCCATCTAGTGTCCTTTCTTAGTAATTGGGATAGATAAATGGTGTCATAGGCAAAATTTTTATAAAAGCGATGGTAAAAATTGCAGACACCAAAGAAGGATCTTAGCTGCTTTTTATTTTCTGGCTGTGGAAAGTTCCAGATTGCACTTATTTTATCGGGGTTTGGTTTTATTCCATCCACTCCCACCAGATGTCCTAGAAATGGTATTTCTTGTACAGCAATAGTGCTCTTGGATAGATTTATTTTTATATTTTTCTCCTTACATTCAGTTAAAAAGGTATTCAGATGTTGGAGATGTTCTGCTGCATTGCTTGAGGCAATGACTATATCATCAACATATGTTGTGATGACATTTTTAACTTCTTCTGATAGTACTCTATCTAGGCATCGGATCAAGCCTGCGCTACTATTTATCAGACCAAAGGGCATCCTTTCAAACACATATGAATGACCCTCATGTCTAAATGCAGTATACTTTTGATCCTCTGGGTGCAGATAGATTTGCCAATAACTGGCAGTCAGATCAAAGGTACTGAAAATAGTTTTACCTCTGAATCGGATTAGCAACTCTTGTATAGTGGGAGGGACGTCCCTTTCTGGGATGGTTAATCGGTTTAAAAACCTTGCATCTAAGCATACTCTGACAGTGCTATCCTTCTTTCGGACAATAACCAAAGGGTTGTTATATGCAGATGGACATTTTTTATGACATTCCATTCCACCATTTTTCTAACTTGGGCATTGACTTCAGCCCTGTATTGGTAGGGGATGGGGTATATTTTACATTGATACGGTTCCGAATTCATTAATCGGATCCGATGCACATACCCCTTAATAATGCCAGGTTTTCTGGAAAACACTTCCATGAACTTACAAAGAAGGTGAAACATTTTCCCTCCCAAATCAGGGTCTATACTCTCAATTCCTTTTAATTTATGTCTCACATCCTGCTGAGTGGAAGCCTCTTGGATTGTAGCAATGCTGGCTTGATAAAATGGTATTACTCCTTCCAGGACTTGGTCTCCACTTTGACATCTTATGTGCTTGTTATAAAAATCGATCACACTCCCATGCCTATTTAAAAATCGGAAACTAATATAACTTCATATATAAGGCCTTGCATGATCAAGAAGGCATGTTCATATGAGTGAGATCCTATTTGCAGGGTAAGCCATACTTGCTGGGTAAATAGCTTGGCCTTTTTGCCATTAGCTAATATAATAGCAGTTTGCTTCATAGGAAATTTGGGAATTTCCTCATCCTCCCTTAGCATTTTATGATACAGTGCCTCAGAGATTATTGACACCTGGCTCCCTGTGTCCACTAATGCCTTGGTTTCTATTCCTAAAATGACCAGTTTGATCTCTGGACAGCCACCTAAAGTATAACATGCTGGCAAAGGTTCACTGTCCAGATCATCACCTGTGTCCCAACCTAAATTCATTGTTAAAATATTGTCCTTGTTCCCCAAGTTAGCAATGGGCTCCCGCAGCAGGGAACATTCCGTCGAGGCCCGTTTTAGTTTGTTGGGTTAGCCTTAGTCATTATCTTTATAGACTTTTGCTGCACCTTATGTGGAGCATTATTACCAATTCCTGAGCAACTGGCTACTGGACTTCTATTTCTATTAATCATGGGTCTACTTTGCATTTGCTGATGGGAATTATTCCCAGGCCTACCTATGTGTGGTTTACTGGGTTTTGTTGGAAAGTGTCTGCCTAGCTGATTGTTTCCAACTCTCACACTGGAGACTTTATAATTATAGTTCTCCTTCCTCCTAGGATAACCTTCGGCCATATTTTCTGTGGCTCCTAGGGCATCTAACATATCTGCCACTCTCTCTAGGGAGTATACATCAGCAGCTATTAGGGCCTGCTCTACCTGTTTTGGGAAGTTCCTTCTGGTTATCCTAATGATTTGGGGCTCAGATAAGGGACATGCTGTAAGCATTTTTAAAGTAGCAGCCTGACTATGGAAGAACTGAGTATAAGTTCCTTCTCTAGGGGTATATTTTTGCTGACTAATTTTGTACTTAAGACTATCCTGTTTCTCTTCGCTCCAGAATGTCTGAAGTAGCATACTCTTAAAGTCCCCATATGTTTCGGGTCTATAAAAGAGTGCACGCCACCAACTTTTTGCTGAGGCATGAAGGTGGTTGCTCGCGACTGCTAATTTTTCTCGGTCATTTAGTCGACTCAAAGAAAACAGTTCATCGAGACCATTCAAATATTCTATGGGATTTTCTCCATATTCACCCCTAAAAACTTTCACTTGTATATATTTAGCTATGTTGCTACTTCTTCCCTCATTTATTAAACTATCTTCCTCTTCCTCTGTCCTTCTGGGACCCTTTTCTATTATCTGCCCACTTTCTATTCCTATAGGATTATTCTCGTATATCTCGGGCCCTAAACTTTGTGGTATTCTACATGACCCACTACTTGAGGTTGCCTTAACTTGCATTTCTTTTATTTCTGTGAGTTTGTCTTCCATCATTATCAATAATTGATGGTTTAGGTCTTTTTCCTGGCAACGCAGGTATTCTTTGACTTCCTCCACTACCATTCTCTGCTGATTTTCCAGCTTTTCATTAAAGTCAACTTGATCCTTATGGCTATTGACTTCTAATTCTATTACACTTTGTTTTAAACTTTCTATTTCTTCTCTTGTGGTCCCTGTCATTTGCTCCCCTATACTCTGTACCTCTTTCTGTACTTTCTTTAGCTCATGATCTGATTTACCTTGCTTTTTTCCCAGATCTTTATATTCTACTTTTAACTGTTTCTGTACAGCAGCTACCTCTAATTTTAAAGTATTAATCTCACTGCTTACACTTTCTTTGAAATTATTCTGAGCTATTTTAAGGCTTTCATTTTTGTTGATCATTTTCTGATATCCTTCTTGTACAGCTACCAACTCTTCCTTTACAACACTAAAACTTTTCTCCCAACTTTCTTGACTTGTTGTAAATTTATCGGCAAGTTCCTTATATCTTATGTCACATCTGTCATCAAACTCTTGCCATTTGTTTTTTAATTCTATTTCAATATTCTCAATTTTTTTAGATTGTTGACCTATATCTAGCTTCATTTCCTGAGCTTGTTGTTCTAGTTTATTATCTAGCCTTTGAGATTGTTCATCAAATTTCTGATTTATCTCTTGTTTTATTTCCTTCATCTCTTGTGATTGTTGATCTAGTTTAGTATCAAATCTTTGAGATTGTAGATCAAATTTCTGATTCATTTGGTTCATGCCCTCTTTCATTTCCTTCATCTCTTGTGATTGTTGATCAAATTTATTATCAAATTTCTGATTTATTTCTTGTTTCATTTGGTTCATGCCCTCATTCATTTCCTTCAATTGTGCCATCATAATTTGCAACCACTCTGGAGGGCCTTGCTTCTCTACTTCCATTCCCTCAATAGTTAATTCCTTTTCTTGCTCCATCATAAATTTATAAAATATTTATATTACTTATTTCTGTTTGATTTAGTATATTCTGATTTATTCTGTTCTGATTTATTGTTCTGCTCCCTGATTTCCTATACATCCAGAGTCAAACACCTTTATCTATCCTCATATACCTTAAAATTTTCAACCACTCTTTCTCAGCCATAATTCTCCCCATCAATCTATCTATATCTTTAGTGCCTTTAATTAACTTAACCTCCATCATCACTCTTTTTCCTTTACCTATATATGATTGATAAAGTATGAGGTCATAGTACTATTTAAAACATTTATTTAAGAAAAAGCTATCTCTGTATTAGTGTGTCCTTTTTATGCCATCATTTATCTAGTTTTTCATGCTTTTATAAAACTTAACTCTCTCTATGCCCTTTTTAATACACTAAGCAAAAAAAAAAAGAAAAATTACTTATATAACATATGTGCTAGATTTATAACAGAGTTCATGTCTCAAGTCATTTATATACTCATCTATCCTTCTAGAGATCTGACAGATATTGACAGCCAAAAGAATGATTAGCAATTCACAATCATGAGATAGACAAAAGAATTCAATCACTGCACTTAAAGCACACAATGCTCCATGAACACTCAGATGATCACCCCAATTCAATCACTCTAAGCTACTACAACCCATAATAGTTTATTGCAAACATTGTTGCATTGCCCTGTTTACTTCCAAGTCTTAGGGGCTTTAATTCATCAAATACTGCCTTGCTTATCTTTAAAGTCTTAGAGGCAACAATTATATATCAGTAAAACAAAATACTGCCTTGCTCTCTCTGGAGTCTTAGAGGCGAAATATTATGTATCAGAAAATTATGCCTTGCTCTCTGGAGTCTT
>JAQFVV010008252.1:0-36378 GCA_028023455.1 Epiperipatus broadwayi
CTGTTCTTTGTCTTGAGTTTCAAACAATTTATTCTTTAACTTTTTTAGATTGACTATCAATTTTCATAGCCTCATTGTCAAATTTTTCATTTATTTCTATTGACTGACCATCAAATTTTTTTTTTCAGTTCTTAATTTTTTCAGATTAGCTACTCAATTTTTACACTCTGATTATCAATTTTTTTTATTCATTTCTGCTATCATATTTTTTTAACCATTCTAATATGAATATAGAGATGGAATTCAGGGCATTAAAATGAGTTACATTTTGGACCTCACCTAATTCTTTGACACTTTGACTTTCTTCCATTGTTAATAATGAGTACAATATTATTAATCCTTAAGAGAAAAAGCTAATTTTAAACTAATTTATACTAAATATCATATATATATATATGTGTGTGTATGTGTGTTATTTAAGTATTACTATTTCTCTCCTTATAGAAACAAGCTGTAAACTGCCAACAAAACAATATTTCATTCTTGTAATGCAACACTTTTATCACTTAGCTCTTAAACAATTTACATAACTATTTAGGCAATTATAATAATCTCTTTAAGACCCTCCTCTCCCTAGGTAAAACAATAGCAGCAATATGCTTCAAACTTTTAAGTTCATAATTTAATAAATAGTTAACAATACAGCAATAAAATAAAGCAGTATTAATATTTCTGCATTATTAAATGGTACACTGCCATTATTACCAGAAAATTCATAAATAATTCTTTTTTTATTTAAAAATTGATTAGAGAGCATACTTATAGTCTATGTTCACTAAAGATTTTTGTATGTGGTTTTAAATCACCCTCAAATTGCTAATTTTTATGTTATTTGCTGATTTTATAGTTATTTTATCAAGAAAATGTACTGTATAATGCTGCCATCTTTATAGTTATTTTATAACTAATAAATTAATAATATATAAATTTACAGTTATAACAATGAGATAAGGCTTGCCTTCTCAAGGTGCTGATTGGTTATTTCTCATTCTCTACATACAAGAGTGCCCTGACAAACAATTTTGACAGTTCTAAGTTCTTTGTTTTGATTTTCAAAATGAAAATGTATGTTTTAGATTTTTTTGCATATTTGTTATTATTTTTATAAAATATGTGAGAAAATATAATTATTTTAGTAGAATAGTTCAGATTTTAGTAAAAAAATATTTACTTTTACATGAAAGTCAATTGAGAAAGAAAATCAACCACATAAGTCATTTTGTAATAGGTTGAGAAAAATACATTTTATTTTTCTGCTATAGATTATTTTTATCAATTATAAAGAAATTTATTTTTAAAAACACTTTTGTTTACTTTAATAACCTGACAAATTATTAATTTGCTTTTGAAACTAAACCAAAATGAGTATAATTTTAAAAGACAAATGTATTTTTACAGCTGATTCTGTAATTGACCAATCAAAAGTTTAAAACTTTAATTCACTTGTCCAAGAGAGACTTTAAATTATGGAAGGGCTAATACTTATTATAGAGTACAGGTCACATGAATGTAATGCAATGTAATGTTTAATTAAAACAGCTATAATATTAATACCTGCATTAAATAAATATAAACAATAAATTTTCCTTTTAATTTGAATATTTAGAAACAAACATGGTTTTATTAAGAGTTTAATTAACCACAATACTTTAGTCAAAATAAATAATTTATAATTATACCAACTAACTATCTAATTTTCTTTTAACTAACAATTTAAAAACAAACAAAAAAACCTCAATTATAATTGCAATGTCCTCAAGCCCTTATCCATTGCAGTACCAACATCCAATATATAACCTATTGAATAATCACAGAACATGAACCAAACAAAGATCACCAAGATGGTTCCCAAAATCTGTCAACTGTAACTATCAATGGAAGACAGAAAAACAATGTGAAGCAAACTACAAATAAATATATCAAATGCACTTACTTCATTATCTTAATAAAACATGACTATCTAGTTACAATAATGGGTTTGAAATTTCTTTCAAGGTCCATATTATAATTTTGATATCTTAAATTTTTAAATACTATCTTACAAAATATTCTTTAAAGCATTTTGAACTTTTTCCCCGTATAAATATTTTATTTATACAACACATATCTAAGACTATAATCTTATAAAAAATGAATTTATAATAATTGCATACAAATTAAGTAAGGCAGCAAGTAACCAGGGAAAATTTTATCTTCCCACAGTATTATAAAACCACAGTTAAATAAATAGTAATTAACAAGGCATATGACTTCAGAATGCAGGTGAAATGGATAAGTAAATCAAGTAAATAATAATATGTGACCATTCTTTGAAAACAATGAATAATAAAAATTTATTATGAGATTTTCTGATTAATGAATGCAATAATAATGGCAATGAAAATAAAAATATATTTTAACTTTTTCATTTTTAATAATGAAATTTTCTTAAACTGAAAGTCAAAAAATTATATTTGCGCTTTTCACCTTCTACTGAAAAATTTTGCAAACTTTTGTTTTTTATAGCTTTAAAATTCAAGTATATATTCTTTCTAATATTTTAATTTCAAAAAATTCAAAGAAAGACTTCAAAGTTTCTAATAATGCCTATTATGTATTTGGCAATCTTAAACTTTGCAATATTACTTTAAGAAAATATTATGCTGGTTTAAAAACTTGATTTTTTGGAATGTTTATGATCATTTTTGAATAGTAATTGGGTAATAATTATTGGAAATCAAAAATATATATTATATATTTATTTTTACAGAAATGTTTTAATTTTAAATACAAAAGAATATATTCTTCTGAATATTGTTACCATAGAGATTACAGTTGTGGGAAATACGACTGTCCAAAAATGTCCACTAAACAGTCTGTTATAAATTTAGTGATATTGCAAAAATTACAAAATTTTTTAAACATTTAAAGCATAAATTGATAGATTTCCTAGATATTAAAAATAATTCATTCAGATATTTAAAACAAACATTAAAAGAAGATTTCATTCATTTTATAAATGGAATCTGCTCCACCCACTTTCTTTTGATTAAAATCTAATTTTTAAAATAATTCCAAAAATCAAATATGAGGTTTTAAAATTTATTTAATTTCTAAGCAAAAATATCTATCAAATGAGATCAAATTTATTATATTCTAATAAATACTAATGGTTTAACTTTAAAGTGAAAGTTTAAAGTAAATGAGATCAAAGAAAATATGTCAGAATGTTAGAGTTCAAGAGAATTAATACTAACAAAAATATTTATTTATAATATAAATAAATATTTTAAATTTATTACAATAGATATTAAAAATAATAAGAATTTTAATTTAACAATAAAAATAATAAAGTATGTATACAATTTTGCAATAAATATTCTTTTTAGGTATTGTTACAAAATTATAATAATAATCTTTGCATTATATAAAGTTCTCATCCTTATTATATAACACATTTTTCCATCTATTCTGTATTAAAGATAAAACAACAAGTATATATGCATACATTAGGTCACTAGCATGATATTAACTAGCTAATGATATCAACTATGGCTCCCAACAAGTGTGAGAAAGCTCACTATAAAGATAGCATGTTGTATAAATTATAAGTACACAATTACAATACTATTGATACCTATGAGAAGTGATGAAATAAATATAATACACATATTACAATTAAAAACTGCTTTAACATTAACTTGTAGTAGCTAGTGAATACTCTTAAATGAAAAATGACTTGAAACACACTTAAATAGTCAATAACCCTTTTAAACATTGCAATATAGGCAAGGTTGACAATAATCAATATATAAATAGGCACCCAGCATTTATGTGCAGACAGTGTTGAAAGATTAATAAACCACAATCTCTCTTTCAAGGAGAGAGTGAACATATGCAATAGCATAAGAAAAATATCAACCCCAATTGCTGAAGCTGACTTCAAGGAGCATGTCAATAACTAAATAAGCAAGGCATAATTATAACAATAGCAATAATCATGTAAATAATCCCTTGCACACATTCTCATATATATAATAAAACAATTACTCAATTTATTAATGTATGTGAACTCACAAAATATGATGATATAGCAAAACTATTTAAATTTCATGCACTGACTTTCAGACACTCTAAATGTTCACACATATTAAATCTAAAGGCTGTTTTATCCCAATATGATAATTTATTATATTATATTAAACATCAATTTAAAGAACACTCAATAATTGTCGAAATAAAATATTTAACTGTATGTATTTTATTTAAAGAAAACATCTATTTTTGGTTTCTTATCAAATCCTTGGGCAGCAAATACTATTATAAATATTCCCCTAATGCCATATGAAATATATTAATCAATAACATAGACATAAATATAATATTATAATTATGTAAGACAAGAATAAATTTTTGATATATGAAACACATTTATATATGCTCCAATAATTTTTCTCACCAAGTGAATGAACTAAAGTTCTTCACATTTATAATGAGAATTAATCCTTTTAACAAAGTGTCCATTTTTTTTTCTTAGCTGGAAGATATTATACAAGTCTTTCATTATAGGGATCGAAAGAAGAGTTCAAGTTAGGAATTCCTTAAAATATTATCTGTGGTACAATAACATTATTAAATCAATGTATTAGTGAAGCCAGGGGCAGATTTTAAGAATTAATGAACAGCAAAATAGTTTTTTTTTTTTTTTGTTGATATCTTGGCAAAATAGTTCTATTATAAGTTTGAACATTATTTTATTAACTTTTAGACACAGCAAGGATTTAAATTGTCCTCTTCTTTTGTTGGGTGGTAAAATAAACCAGCAATCTACAATTGATGAAAAGAGAATAATTAATATTATAGAAATAAATATAAGAGTAAAAGCATTTTTTTAATTGATTGCCCCAACAATTTTTTTTTTTTTGCTTTTAAGAATTACTTGCTTAGAATAAAAATGCTTGTAATCAAATTAAGCCTCTAAACTGAAAATTTTAAATTGACCTGTTACATTTGATATATGAATTTGACATCATTATGGACTACTATTAATGGTGGAAATAATGTGAACCGAGGGATCAAACTACATGACTTCAATTATACACTGACAAAAACTAAATGTAAATATGATACGATAGCATTTATTTTTTTTTCTCTCAATAAATATTTCATTTCAAATATGAATTTAAGTACTGCAATCACATTTTTTTCATGATTTAAATACTATATCTTTTCAATTCTTTACTTTAGTTAAAAGCACATGCACTGATTTTTTTCCAAACATTTTTTATTAAGTGGAATTACTTCCTTTGCATAAAATATGCTTCATAATAAAAACGATTAATAAATATAAAGGATGGAATAGATGACGGCTATCAAATTGGTAGTTTTTGTAATTTGTTAAAGCAACCAATTAAACAGCATTGCTGACAACATCCAGACAACAGAACAAAATAGAACTTTTATATAAGAGATAGTTGAATATATTTAGAAAGTTTAAATAAAGTTTAAAATTTTTCCAAACATCTTCAGTTCTTAATATTAGACTTTGGAAAAAAGTCCAATCAATAATTAATACTAAAATGCCATCATCCCAAACCTTCAGATAAATACTGTAATCTCTCACCTTTTTTATCAGTTACAAAATAAATATTCCGTTATGGACCCACTCGAATTAAAAATTATTAAAGATAAAATATAAGATTTTAATAGATATTGTCATTTTCCCCCCTCATGTGTCATAGCATCAGCCGGGAAGGGAACCAACTAACCCGGAACAACTGCTTGAAAGCAACTGTCACTGACTTCTCGACCTTAAAATAATACATGGAATAATATATATAGATAAATTTTGCAACTATTCTGAATTCCTAAAAAAATAATATCTTTTTAGATTTTTAGCCTGAGATGGCCTTCATTTAAATATGAATAGTGCAATATATATATATACTGTTTTAAATATATTTTATTAAAAGATTATAATGTGTTTAATAAAAATCCAGAAAAAGTTACTGTGAATTACAGGTTGGTCCAGGAAGTCAAATAAAAACTGCAAAATCTTGGAAATGGTGACATAAACCGAATTATCTAACCGCTACTATAATTTAGCTCAATCGCTAACTAGTACATCATGTGATAACAAAGATGTTGAAACGATGTTTAAATGAAACTTTCATTCATTAGATACATTATCTTTAATCCTTTAAAAGTTATCAATTCATTTAACTCAACGGGATGATGAATTCCTACAAGACTTACAGATATTTCATAGATTTTTTATTAGAAGATATAATTTTTAATATTTCACTATAAAACGATTTCTTAATAATGATTGGTTCTGAAACTGAACAAAATGACCCAACTGTAGTGTCATTATATTAGGAATTTGCTATGGGATAGATACATAAATAATAGAAAAATCAGTTGTGATAAACCTAAAGATATGATTATTAAGATAATTGAAATTAAGTTAAAAATAAACCTGAATAGAAATATTCGTGTATTAAAAAATGTGGTTAATATTCAATTGCAAGTTATGAATGTTTTTCTGAATAAAAAAATTTGCAGGTAGAAAAAAATATTAAACAGATTGTCATCAATGAACCTAACTTTTAAGTATAAAAAAATTTTTGTGATAAATTAGAGACAGAGTTTAATGGAAACGGAAAATTCCGACTAAGGATTATATTTATAGAGAAAAATTATGGTGGCTTACAGGGAGATTGAAATATTTAATTATTAGTACTGTCAATGGAAAAAAAAACAATATGTAAAGGGGGGAAAAAGGAAAATAAATCGTGATCAGTGACATTAGCTTCCAGGAAAATCCAAACTATATTGAAAATAATTTCATTTTATTACATTTAAGAAGATGGCACAATCTGTGATCTTTTACATGTGAATATTACTAAGGAATACATTGAAAATCATATGAAGATCAATATTATTAATGTGAAATGGAGCTAAATAAAATATATTACATAGGTGAAAAGTAACCTGCGATCTTGGAAAAACAACAAGAAATATAAACCTGGTGGATAACATGAGAACACTGAAATTCCATAGATTTACTAGTGTTCAGATAAATATAAAAGGAGGAAAAGAGATAAGAAAATTGGTAAGTGAACTTTAGAAGCGTGAAAAGGAGAAGAACAATTGAGATATTATTAATAAAATTTATATATTTTTTGGATAAACTTATATGTTCAAAGGAAAAGAAAACGGGTAACTTAATGTTTATATATATAGTTAAGTTCTCGTAGTAATATAATTATTAATATGGGGGAATAAATCAAGAGATAAGGAAATCAATAATTAAATTTGTTTATCTATGCTGTTAACTGTATAAAGTTTTATTTGATTGAATGCCACTAAACTATTAAGATAAAGATCTATATGTTATGAGCTAATAAATTACACACACACACACACACACAAAATAGTAAAGAAAGATATTAGAAGGGTGGGGGTGTATCTGTGTTCTAGTATAATATTAAATAACAAATGGTGATATTTAAAATTTGATCTGATGTTGAATTATTAATCTTGTAATTGCATTATAATATAGTTAGACAATTTTAATTTATAAGTTTTCATGAGCAGTATTTATATTACAGGCATAAAACAAATCGAAATTTGAATCGGAAACTATGACTTAAATTATTATATAAGATTGGGATACATATTATTTTTTATTTGATGCAGATAGTACTAGAGAATGGCTTATATACATTCAAAAAATATTCTAAATGGTAAGTAAAGATTATTCGGGGAAGAGATAAATATTCAGATTGAATATGACACAGGATAAAGGATATTTATTTCAGTTTTATGATATCATTGGGTGATAAACCCATAAAAAAAATTAAGTAAGGTAAAGAGAGAAATCAAATTGTTAATATAAAATAAAACAGATAAAATGCAATCGGTCACAATAATATAATAAAATTATTTTACTTAAGACTAAAATATCAATCTTTTTTTTTTTTTTTTAATTTTGTTGTTTTCGTTACAATCTATGAAGTATAATTAATGAAAGGGGGGGGGGGTATAAAAAGGGATTGATTGTTTAAGACACACATTATTTGATGATACAAGTAACAAAATTCAATACAGCAAAATATTTGATTGTATTATCAATAAATTTTATTTTGAAGAGTTCATTGCAAGTAAGGTGAATATAAAAGTTTAATTCTTTTAAGTATCTTATTGTATTGTTGTATAAATGTTTCGTTGTTTTATGTTAATTTATTTATTAATTCTATTTATTGCATTATTAAACTTTGTACATAAGATATTATTAAAATTAATGTTTTAAAGTTACAGTAAGTGTCTAAAGTTGCATTTCTTTTATGGGGAATCATCATCACTACACCATCATCAGAGAGTATTAATTGTCATATACATATTAGCTAAAAATATGATTTGAAATTTGGAAGAAAAGTTGATCCAGCATAATATATTGTATTACAATTATCTAGGTAAATATTGATTAAATTGAATATTAAATTATTGCAAAGTGCTTTGATCACATAATTCATCACTCAAATACATTGCAAATGTAGTAAAGTATATTTATTATTATGAAATCATATTAGGAACTAGTTTTTGTTTAAAGTTTCAACATGATAATTACAGTTTAAATAAAACATAGTGATTTATTATTTAATAATAGAGACCATAAAATAAAATAATGATATAGTTGTAATCATAGAAAAATGTTATGAGTCATCTTTAAAATATCACATTACCTATAGAGTTGAGTAAAATCCCTCTTGATATTTTATAAGTAATATAAATAGTTAATTAAAATCAATGATAATCCTGAGATCTCCTTAGAATAATAATATTATTATTGTTATTCTTAATGATAGTGTTATAAAAATAATAATAATAAAAGATTACCATACAATAAGATAATAATATAACTTATTGAGTAAGTTAATTTAAATTTCATAATTAGATATGCTTTATTCTATTTATTTAAATATTATTGTTAGTCATGAGAGTATTTGGATATTGAAGAAGGAGGAGTGCTAGGTATTCTTATGGCATTAGATAGATACTTTAGGGTTTATTTAATGTTAAAGGGTGTGTAATCTTGTTAGTAGGATAGGTGAATTTCACAATTGTTAATATTGATTAAATATAGCTGAGAAAATAGTAAGAGTATTAAATGGTACCTAGATAAAGTCATAGTATATTCTAATGTAGAGATTTGGCATATTTTCTAGGAGTCATCCTCCTATTGGCAGGGTACAATATATATATATATTGAACATATATGTTTTTTGTAATTAATGAATTAATTATTACTCTTGCAAAGTTTGATAAGAAGATAGTTAAAGTTTTTTTTTTGTCTTTTTGTGAAAAATAATTAAGATATTTATCACAATAGATCACTAGTTGATTGTTTAAAAAAAAGTTATCCTACAAGAATTTATTACCATATCAGATATGCAAATAATTTTTAATGTTTAAGTTTTGAAGGAAACCATTTATCTGTATTTTATTCTAAAAACTAGTCGTCTGGTTGAAATATTAAAAGCAGCTAAGACAAGTAATTGTGATGTATTTTTATTTATTTATATACTTCGTTTAATTAGTTTATTTATTTCTTATTGTTTTCATAAATATATATGGAAAATTTTTATAGATATATAAATAGTAAAAGTTTTAATGGGCTGACCTATTTATTTTTTAAAAATAGAATTCATGTATGATATAACTAGTTAGCAAAGAATTAAAAACTGGACCATCAAACTAAAATATTGTCATGAGTAATAGTATTTACATGTTTATTTTTTAAAAAAGTCACATTAAAATTTGGAACATTTATATATATATATAATTATTAACCATCACATCTGAAATATATATCCAGTCAAAACAAATATTAGGAATGCCTTGATAAATTGAGGGATATTTAATAGTTACATATAGATATATTCTTTACAAAGAGTCAATCTATTACTGGATAAATACTTCTCTAAAGTTTAATCAATTTTTTTAATTCTCAGCTTCTTTTCTCCACATCCTCACAGGAAAAATTTTTTCCTCTTCTATTCAACACATATAATTTTTTTCCAGATCTTTTCAGTCTTTGGTATCAGCTGTCATTTCTATTGGTAAAATCTTTAGCATAAATTCAGTTCAACCAATTATGTCATTGATATATGTATTTTTTATCATGTATTTATTTTACTTTTAAACTTTTTTTTTACTATCAATTTATCTTTCTATATTTGTTTGAGGATCTGAAGACTCTATATTGTTTCTTTGTTAAGTGGCCAAGTCTCAAATCTTTAATTTAGCCTTGGTAAAATGCTTTTCTAAATTTTTATTTTCAAACACCTAGGCATATTTCATTATTATTAAATTACTTTTACTGAAAGCACTTCCAAAGCTTACTTTTATGATTAATTTCATTCATTATGTTTTTATTAGTATAAAAATCTCACCAAATATTTGTAATTATAAATTCCTTTTAATTTTTTACTATCAAACTTTATTTTCTTCTTTTTAAAATGGAATTAAACATTACTTTAAACTTTTACGTTTATTTTTAGTCCAATTTTTTTGCCTTTATCTAATAGATTTTAAAACATTTCTGGAAGCTTTAGAACATCATTTATAAAAATAATAACATAATCTGGAAAATGTAGATGACTTAAATAATCTCTACTTATTTTTATACTCGTAGCTTTCTGTTTTAATCTACAAAATATTTTTGGTGAAATTGCAGTAAATATTTTAAGGATATAAAATCATTCTGACTTACAACCATATCCATATTAAACTTCTTAATATTAACATATATTTTTATCAAAGATGCGAAGTTTAGATAAATATTTGTTAGAATTTGACAATTGATGTTCCCAAACTTTAACAATTACAGAAAGTGTTATGGAATCAAATGCCTTTTTATAATTTATAAATTTAATAAAAAATTGCATCTCGTTTTTTTTCCCAATAATTTCACTAAATATATGTAGAGGATTTATTATGATAGTAAAGTTTTTTTTGTAGATCAGTTATACTGATTGATTTGTATTTTCTAATATTTTTTAAAATATCATTATCGCTATTGCATTTTTCTAATCTATACAGTAACATCTTTACCATTTAGTAATTTGATACATTGCTTTGTCAAATTTTCTATATTTCTTTACCTGCTTCTTTTAATATACAAATAATTATGTTGTCCTGTTTATGTAATGTCTCAACTTTTTATTTTAAAAAAGTTCTGATGTTATTGCAGAGGCAAATTAGTTTTTTTTTATGTTTATTATTATACAGTTTTTATAGAAAAAACCCTTTCCCAAACTTTCATTTCTTTTGATAATACTATTATAAGAGGGGATTTGAACATAGACTTTCAAGCTCTTTTCAGCTATTCATTCCATCTTATATAACTGATACACATGACCACATACATATATGTGAAAAAGATAAATGATTTTCAATATACATATTTTGTGCTGAATCAGTACTCATCTCCCCCTCCCCCCATATATATAATAAGTGCTCAATTTATATTAAGATAGCATATCTTCAGACTTTAATGGCCAGGATTGAATATTCTCCATCCTCCAACTCTTAAGCTATCCATATTATTAAAAACCTGATGATGGAATGCTCAAAGCCCATATTGTTGTCATATCCATGTTGACTTTAAGTCACTGTGATAGCTCATATCTAGGACCTTAATATATTTAAATATACAGAAGAGTAATGAACAGAATTCAGGCTTAATTTGTAATAGTGTTATTTTTTTATTGGGAAAATACAGTTGAGGCTTTTTTGTTTGGTTTACTTTTCCTGCCAATTCACAATTATATTTTTTTATATCATTACAATTAATAAATATACTCACAGAAAAGGCAGTTTTTTAATATTCAGCTTTATTACTGGCTAGCATGCTTTCAATATATTCAATATATCATATTCATGGTATATACTGGTATGATTACAACTACTTTATATCAGTATTTAATTATTATCTAATAAGCTATTCATATTCAAATTTAAATTCCAAATTGAGATTTTTTCAATTAGCCAATTTCTTTGATATGTGTACCCTTTGCTTTTTTTCTGTTGATAGAAAAATGGTCACTAGATATTGTACATGCTTCTTTGACCTTCTGCTTTCTGTCCTCTCTCTCACTCTCTCTTTGTGTACACTACATCTGCTTTTGTTAGTATAAATCTGTGGCCAGATTTTTGCATGTGGTTTGTAAATATTTACATGTGTTCTTTATCTTTGAAAACTCTATTGATTATATAAATTTTTATGTTGGGCAAGTCTCATTGGCAGGTTGGCCCTCAACTCCCCATAATATATAACATTGCAGGGTGATTGGTTATAGTTAATTTTATAGACCACTTAATGTGCTGATTAATTTGGTGAAGTGCCTTTAGAATTGTTGACTAATTGATTAAGTGATGGAGAAATTCTAAAGCTTATAATAAATTTGTCTTTACATATATTTTTGAATTTATGTGCAGTTGGAATGTAAGGTGGGTTTATCCATTTTTAGGTTCCTTTTTCTGGATGGGGTAAGAGTTTCTTATTTTGGTACAAAATCTATTTATGGTGTATAAGATTTTATCATGATTATAGCCCCTCTTTTGAAGATCATTTGTACACCTTTTATGTATGGTTTCTATGTAAAAAACTTTTCAATCCTGCATATTTATGTGATATCTGGAGTTCTTGACCTGCTAACAAAAACAAGATAGTAGGCACAGAAAAGACAGAAATCAGAAGGTCAAAGAAGCATTACAGTGACAAATTTTCTATTAACAGAAAAGAAGCAAGCATATCCATATAAAAATGGGCTATTTGAATAAATTTGGATACTTAGAATAGCTTATTTGATAATAATTAAATACTGATATAAAGAACTTGTAATCACATCAGTATATGCTATGAATATAATATATAGAATATACTGAAAGCATGGTAGGAAATAATGCTGAATATTAACAAAAACCTATCTTTTCTATGAGTATATTTATTATTTACTAGATATCATGGTTGCTCAGATGAAATTAAAAATATTTGCTTCTTCTATATATATTATTTAAAAATATCCTTAAAAAATTGTTTCTTGCCACATTGCTTTGTTGCAATAAAAAATGTACAAGTAAACTGATGTTTTTATAACATTTCTCTATATTAATTTTTTGCAGAATATCTGTTTCTTTGTTATTAAAGTCATTTAAATCTGAACCATAATCAAAGTCTGTTAATAATTTCAAATAATTTACAAGTTCTAATTTCAGTTTACTAGAGTATTATTGAAGAGTAGTGTTGTCAATTATTATAGTTACTTTTTAAATACATTTTGCGGTTCTAGCTTTGCATCACATATATATATATATATATATATATATATATATATATATATATATATATATATATATATATATATATATATATTACATTTGATTAATCAATGATAATTTTCTATATTGAATCTATTTAGTACAATACAGATTCAAAATAAATAATTTCTATTATTTAAAGTATACTCCAATTTTTCTATATTTTTATTGGATGCATATATGGCTATTTTGATTTTTATTTCTCTATCGAAATAGATCTATAGTACCTTTATCCTTTAATCATTTTTTAAATATATCATTTAAATCTCCCATGACTGTTTAAAATATAGTTTAGTTTGATAAAAATCACCTTGTTCAATGTTATAAAAAGATCACTATTTGCTCTTCAGAACCAAAAACTCATTTGGGTATAAACTTGCAATACCTAAAACTGATATCTTCTATCAAATTACCTAATATTCTTATATCTTCTGTAGTCAACAATCTTCATAATATTTAAATACTTCTATATTGTCTATATTAAACTTAATGTAATTAGAAAAAAAATGAACTCAGACTTTCAATCTTTCTACATCTATCCAATCCTTCTAATGCAAGTGTGAAAAAGATAAATGATCTCCAATATAAATATTTTGTGCTGAACCAGCACTCGTCAGTTTGTCTAGATCACCATCTCCCACATATATATATACACTCATTGGTCAGTTTATTAAGATAACTTAATATAAACTAAACACTGCTTGTATATATGTGTGGGAGATAATGATCTGGATTAAGTGGTGAGTGCTGGTTTAGCATGGAATCCGTATATTGAAGATCATTTATTTTTTTCACATGTTTATCGGTTGTATTATATGGAATTGATAGACGTAGAGAGCTTGAAAGTCTGAGTTCAAGTACTTTCTAATTACAATCTTCATAATGTTATTCTATTTATTATTATTATTATTATTATTATTATTATTATTATTATTATTATTATTATTATTATTATTATTATTATTATTATTATTATTATTATTATTATTATTATTATTTATAACGGATCTTATTTTATTTATATTTTTAAAATTAGCGAATAGTAAAATAAAAGTTTAATTTTTAAATCAAATGATTTTATTTTCCATTTTTACAAAGTCTATGTCTCATTTACTATTATTAAACTGTTTTTCCAAGATATGCAATATTCTTTCACTTGAAAATGACATAGTTTTAAATAACAAATGAAAACTCTTCATTAAATTATAGCCTTGGTGTGTAATTTTATAAGTTTTAATACCGTCCATTTTTATTCATTAACAGTAATTTGACAGATGACTATAGATATGAGAATTATAATTTAATAATTTTTCATATAATTTGCATTCACGTATATATTTACACTACCATCCTGTTTCGAAATAAACCCTGCTTATATCTCATTTAAAACTATCAGATAACTGATAAAAAAAAATATAAGACAATGATAAGTAGAGGACAGGATATCTTATATTTATATAGAATCTATCTATATAAATATAATCCTAAACTAATAATTCTTTATGTATATAAAGCAAAAATATATAATATCCAATTTTATTTTCATTTTTTTAAAAAAAAAGTAATATTCTATAATAAAGTGCAGAATAAAATACTTGGAAACAAAAATGTAAATTTAAATTTATACAAAATGCTGATCACTTGTGTAGCTAGAGAAGTATATAAATTACCATATATCTATTCACAAAAAGACGTCCGAATTTACTAAGATAATTCATAAATTAGATTCTCAAAATAATTACTTTAAATGAACTTTTAAATAATGGCCACCTTTTATTATATCAATGCCAATTTATTTTGTCACAAGTTTATTTTAAATGATTCTTTGAGAATCTAGTTTATAAATTATCTTAGTAACTATTCTTCTTAGAAATTGCTTGTTATATGCAGAGTTTATGTTTTAGCGTTAGATATTTAATAAGATGGGAAATTATCTACCTTCATATATTTGTTAAATTGTAAAATTATTTATCCGAGCTCATTAAAATCATTAGAATATATAAATAAAATCTTTTAACTAGAGTTATTACACAGAGGAATAACAAGCCAAATTTAAAAAAAAAACGGATGTTATCCGAGAAAAATCACATAAATGCATTTTCCAAATAGTAAAGTTAGCAACAAAATGTGTATATATATATATACAATGAAGGTATATTATATTTTGAGAATGTGAAAGACTACATTATAAAATAACAAAACAAATTATTTTAAAACATATAATTCATTAGAATAAATTACCACCAATTAATAGAGTTAGAATTAACAACTCATGTTCTATAAATAAACTATATATATATATATATGTCATTTCGAAAATGTGGAAATTACCGGCTTTTATATATTTTTTTAATCATGGGTTTTAGTAATGTGTGATGAAATAGAAGTTTGAAATATATTTAAAGTTTAGTTTAAGCATCTTTAATAACATGCTTGAAAAATTACAGTGAAAATGTTTTTAATTTATCCATTTGATCTGAATTCTAGAATGATGCATGAATGTGATAGGAATGAGATAAGACGAAAGATTCACTGATAAAAACAAAAATTTGCAAATAAATGCATTGTGAAAGTTATTAATTCATAGAATAAATAATCTTTTAAATTAATAGCTTTAACATTCTGAAAATATTATATACATCTACAACATACTTATATAAGATTACTGCAATTACATTTACTGTTTAGAACGTATTAATAACTCTTGGTTAAAAGATAAGTTAGCAATTTAAAAAATAGATGCAAGAAAAATTGTGAATTAATTTTTTCTATACATATAAAAATTATCTACAAAGTTTATCAAAGAGCCTATATTGATGATTTTTTAAAAAATAATTATTGGCATATACAAGGTCTAAGATGAGAATTGTACAAACCTGAAGTTATTTTATTTTAGTTATAAAATATAAATTGTGATCAATAGAATAGCTAAAGAAAGACAATTTCCAAAATTATTACATTTTTTTATTATAACTCTTCTAATTTTTTAAGTGGTTTAAATTTACATAAATCAAAACACTGACTTATAGATAATTTTTATTGCAGATTATAAATCTGTGAAAACGAATTAACTATGACAAATCTGGAAGTTAAGTCAATTTGTAACACATTAGAATTTCTGAGGTTGGCTTACTAAAGGTAGTTTTGTGAATTGCTGATACAGATTAGTGTCTTTTTTATTTTTTATTTTATAATATGTTTCAGAAATAGAAGGTATATGCTGTTTAAAGTAGACCTATAAAGGTAATAACATTTAGAGCCTTTTCAATACAGAAGTATGATGATCATATTTAATTGTCTATTAAGAAATGGTTAACCTAGAGAGTTTCTCAAAACCATTAAATGATGCATAGCAATTATTTATAAGTAGAAATAAACATTCATAAACTTGTAAATTGATTGGTTTGATATTATTTTCAAATATAAATTTAATGGAGATGAGTTTTTTTTAACAATTCCTCAAAAGAAAACAATGAAAAAAAGACATTACTTGTCAAGCTTGTCAAATGTTGGACAGTGAGAGCTTTAATGATCTTTTTAAAATCTATAAAAATAATTAGGTATCATTTATTGATAAATTTTATATAGGCCAGAAAAGTTGACTATGAGCTGGCTATCTGAAAATAAAATTTTTTAAAGTATTGGGAACTTATAAAAAATTTAAGCCTTACCAAGTCTTGATTTGAAATAGGCTAGAGCCTTTAAAAAGTATTATAATTATTTTAAAAATGCATTAAAATATTTAAAATGAATGTATTTTATTTATTATTATTATTTATTTGATTCTAGATCTATTAATTCTTTGACCACTTGTATTATATTCTTCAATTAAAAGCAAACCAAGTTGATCTATTTGTATTTTTTTTTCATTGCATTGAACTGAAATTAAACACATTTTAAAATATTTATCCTCTCTCAGTCACACCATTTTATCAATTTTAAGCTTTTTTTAAAAGTAATTTTGTATTTAAAATACCTAAAATCCTCTAATAACAAATGCAAATTATGAATAACATTAATTAATTTTAGCAGCATAAACATAGTCTACTATATTTAAATTAGAAATCAGTAACATCAATGCTATTTAATAAGCTTTTTCCTTTTAGAATATAACTTGCATTAAGGACTATTTCTATATTAACATATTTAGCTACAAGGACTTATCTAAGTTTAAGCCTTTGAAACTTGGTTTATTCTACTTCAGTTCCGCCACATATAGCAAGCTTGAAAAATCAAAAGATGTTAGATGATATTATTAAAATCATAACTTGTGCTGGCTTATCTATATCTCTAAACTATTTTAACGAAAATGTAATTGTATTATTATCATCAATATATATATTATCTTGACATTTTTATTTTGAAAACAATATTTATTTTTATTTATTTTATATATATTCTATCAATTATTTTCCAAGTACTATAATTAATAGAGTTTTTTTTTTATCATTACTTCTAAATCATATTTGTATTTTATTATTATTATTTTTTTGTTTACAAAATTCTGATATTATTTTGTTTATAAATCTTTATGAACCAAGGATATTCCTAAAGGAATATTGTAATTGATTAGATAATTCATTTTTAAGCCATAACTTTTTGTGTACTTTTATGATTATTAAATTATTTTTATTTATTTATTTACTTTAGTATAGATGTATAGTTTTTTTTTTTAATATTTGGTTTATAGAATTTGTTAAATTTTTTTATCGCCATATTAATAATAAAAAAAAATGTTTCTAAAAAAAAAAAATAGCATTAAAAAAATAATAAACAGAGATTTTTTTTTGCAAAAATACAATTACATCTCTTTTTTTTTCTTTTTCTTTTATTTTTTAATAAGATAATACATTTCTGCATTAAGATATCAATAATTTCTTTATTTTGTTAGTTTTTTTCCACACAAATTTTAATATGTATTTAAAAAGTGATTTCATATATATATTAAACTAAAATGTAAAATGATTTACATGTTGTTGTTTTTTCATAGGTCATAGCATCGGCCGGGACGCGAAACTACAACCGTCTGCAACCAACTACTTGCTTGCAAAGCGGCTGCGATGACCTCTCGGCTAACAACCCTTGACCGATTTATTTTGAAGTTTTTGTGAAATTATTTAATTACATACTGCAGCTTTTAATTATGTTATAGATCATTACAATTCTTTTTTTTATATGTTATAGCATCGGCCGGGACGCGAACCCGCAACCCGGGCAACTGCCTGCAAGTGCAAGGCAGTCGCGCTGACCTCTCGACCACCAATGCAAGACTATCATTGCAATTCTTTAGTTTATTTTTTTAAAATATAGATTGTACTTGGTTTGAACGTATTTGGAAGTGCTTAAATGTAGCTATTCTTTTTTTATTTGATATTTTAATATAATTGTTCTGTTTTATATTTGTCATATAATCTAGCCACTACATTGATAGTATTCAGTTCAGTTCTACTATTTTCTAACTTTTGTTTGACGTTTTTAGCAAATTACTTCTTGATGTATAAATTAGGACATCTTCTAATGTTTTTTCCAGGATTTTTTTCTTTTATTATAAATATCTTTCTTTAGATTTACAATTAATGCTTTTTCAATATGGTATCAATTATTGGAATATTATTGGAATCTATTATTTGAATATTCATTATAATATCAATTATTGACATACAAAATTATTGTGGTATATTTAAGTACATATTTAAATGAATTTAGACATGGCACATAAATTAAATTATTTTACATTAATTTTTGAAGTTTATTTATTTACATGATTGATATTTCATTTAGATATGACTATTAATACAATCATTTTAATAATTAATAACATAAAATTAATAAACTTAGGAGTTTGAGCTCAAACAGAGATTTTTTTAAAAATAACCAATAACTATATCTTACCATGACCTTAGATTACAACTTATATTACAATTTTACGTTATTATTGTAAATGGTATTGTAATAGTATTTATGATTATAGCTTTCAAAATAGTTTTTATAGAATGTCATTCCAATAAGATATATTAATTCCAAATACAATCACTATATATATATATATATATATATATATATATATATATCATCAACCATTATCAATCCACTGCAGGATGAAGGTCTCTCCAAGTTTAATCCATCTTCTCCAAACTTTAGCTTCTCTTCTCCACAACACCCCTACACATTTTCTTATTTCATCCATCCATCTCACATGTGGTCTCTTTCTGGGTCTTTTACAATCTCTTGGAATCCAGTTTAAAATTTCAATTGTCCATCTATTATCATCTCTTCTAGCAATATGTCCAGCCCAACTCCATTTCAATCTTTTAATTTTTTCAATAAGGTCAGTAATACCTGTTTGTTGTCTTACCCATACATTGCGTTTTCGATCTCTTCTTGTTACTCCCAACATACATCTCTCCATACTCCTTTGAGTGGTCTGAAGTCTTTGTATTGCTCTTCTATTAAGTGCCCAAGTCTCAGATCTATAAGTAAGAACTGGTAAAACACATTTGTTAAAAACCATCCTTTTCAAACACATAAGCATATTTCCTTTTAGTATCAAGTTATTTCTACCAAAAGCACTCCAACCAAGTTTAATTCTATGATTAATTTCCTCCATTATGTTTCCATCTGTATTAATAATCTGACCAAGGTATTTGTAACTATTAACTTCTTCTAATTCTTCATAATCAATCTTTATTTTCATAATATATATATATATATATATATATATATTGGAAATAAATATTTATATATATATATATATATATATATATATATATAAAACTTTATTTCCAAGATAAAATGATCTTGGAAATATAATACAATTTTCAAAAAAATGAATAATATATACATAACACTGAGCATCCGTTGCCAATAGATACTAAAGAATTAATAAAAGGAACCATATATATATATGATCAAGAATTTCAAATTTTGGATTTTGTTTTAAATGTCAAAAACTGTTTATAATAAAAAAAACTGTTGTTTTTGTATGACTCACACTGGCAAGAAGAAGTGATCATAAATATTAAATCATCTAAAAAAAAGATAAATTAATAATGTTAAATGATTAATATTCAAAAATTTAAAAAGATAAATAAAATAAAATATTTTATACACCATTTTATTATCTTTTTATAAAGTGATAGGTCTTAAACAAAATATCATTAATATTTTATAGTGATACCTCTTCAATTTTAGAAATCATTATGTAAGTATTGATAAAAGCAATAAAATCTAAATGATAGTGGAATAAGATATGATTTGGTTTAGACTTATTGATTTTTTTTTATTATTAGAATGTATTCTAAAATTCAAACCATTCAAAAATTGCCTTGGGGAAAAGCATAGAGTATTAGAATATTTTAAGACATAACTTGAAATTAGCTACTATGTAGTGAAAAGCATTAATCTTTTTTTAAAAAAATATACATTATCTGTTAATTTGACCTATTGCTTACACTGTAACTTCTACAGTTAACTAGAGATAATCATCATCACTATCATCATCAACTGTTATCAATCCACTGCAGGATGAAGCTCTCTCCAAGTACAATCCATCTTCCCTGATCTTTAGCTTCTCTTCTCCACATCACTCCTGCACACTTTCTTAGTTCATCGATCCCTCTAACATGTGGTCTCTTTCTGAGTCTTTTACAATCTCTTGGAATCCAGTTTAAGATTTCAATTGTCCATCTATTATCATCTCTTCTAGCAATATGTCCAGCTCAACTCTACTTCAGTCTTTTAATTTTTTCAATGAGATCAGTAACACCCATTTGTTCTCTTACCCATATATTGCATTTTCAATGTCTTTTTGTTACTCCCAACATGCATCTCTTCATACTTTTTTGAGTGGTCTGAAGTCTCTGTATAGCTCTCCTATTAAGTGCCCATGTCTCAGATGCATAAGTAAGAACTGGTAAAACACATTTATTAAAAACCTTCCTTTTCAAACACATAGACATATTTCTTTTTAATATCAAGTTATTTCTACCAAAACACTCCAAACAAGTTTAATTCTATGATTAATTTCATTCATTATGTTTCCATCTGTATTAATAATCTGACCAAGGTATAATCAATCTTTATTTTCAGATTTTGAGAAAATCCATTAAACATTACTCTAGCCTTTTTAACATTTATCTTTAGTCCTACTTTCCTACTCTCATCTGATAACTCCTGCAACAATATTTCTTGCAGCTTTAAAGCCCATGATATTTATTGCTTCTAACAATTGTTAACATTTTATTTTAAATTTTAAAAAAATCTTTAAAAGAAAATATTTTTTAAAAAAAATATTAAAGAAATTTAAAATTGTAGAATTAAAACAATATTTTGGTTCAGATCATAGAAGTAAAAAATAAAAACATAAATTCAAAAAATCAATAGTAAAAATTCTTACAAAAATAATTTGAATATAACTGTCACTGTTAAAAAGAGGTGAGCATTATAATGAATAAAAATGGTATTTTCTAAGAAGTTAATATAAAACTTAAAAAAAGTGGAGTAACAGAAAATATATATTTTTTTAAATTTGATTAAAAGAAAAAAAGTATAAAATCTGAATAACATCAAATTACATAGAACACAAATAAATTAAGATGATATATGCCAAGAGACAATGAATAATTTATTTCCAGAAATCAAACTGGATTATTTTATTATACTAAAAACTTTATAATATCTTTAGTATTTATATAAATGTATTGGATCATAAATAAAGATGGGGTTTTGCCTTTATTGTTAAAAGAAGGTTGTCTTGCCAGCAGGTTGAGATTGTTGATAGTTATTAATATTGGGATTGTCTAAGTTTTGACCAATTTTATTTATTATATATATATATAATCTAAATTTCATCATAATAAAAAGTGATTTTCTAAAATAAAAATAATTAAAATTTTGCTTTATAAATTATCATGTAGTTGAACATAATAAAATAACTCTAGAAAACATTATAAAACAACAATAGAATATTTTAAGCTATAATTTCTTCATAAATAAATAATATTTATAAATAAATAAATAAATGAATTATTTATTTATTTTAATGTGCATAAAAATACAAAATTTCTATTATATTTTTTGCAATATATATTTTTTTCTCAGAAAAAAAATAACTCATTAAATATTATTTTAATTTATTTACAAATAAAAAAAATAGGACTTTTTTAAAAATATATTTTATGACAAATAATTTTAAAATAACTGTTTAATTATGTGATTCTCAATCAAATGATTTATTAAAAATGAGTTAAAGCTTGAGCAAGATATTGACAAGGATGAACACAACAGTTTCATTCAATTGACATAATTGAGTTTTTAAACAAAGTGATAAGAATGGTGAAGCCAAAAAATAAAGACCACTGAATCAATTTTCAGTTAAAAAAGTTTTATCAATTGAATAGAACTCTGGTTTTAGTGTCAAATATCACTTGATTCTTAGGGCAATTAATTATATGTTTATTTATTTTAATGATTTATTTATTCATTTATAAATAAATAAGAATAAATTAATTTTTAAATTATAATAGGTAATAAATAAATAAAGCACATCAGTTTCAGCTAAGTAACAAGTAGGTACAATTTCATAAAGTATTTACTATTTTAACTATAAAAATATCTAAAATATTTACTTTCTAATTTATTAACTTTTTAAAATTTCTATAAATAAATATTTAGTTTTCTGACACATCCATATTTATATCTATTACTTATTACTAATATATTTTCAATTTGGTGTTTAAAGATAAAAATTTTAAAGATACTCTGAAAAAATTGCTTCTCACAAGTTGTTTTATAAAACATCTTGTTATCGTAATAAATTGATTGTTTATTTGACATTTGATAATTTTATTAACTAATAATCTAAACTAATACTAACAACAAAGGCAAACATAAATAAATACCACTATGTTAATCACTCAGGATAACCACAGCTGTAACAATAATAATATATATACTTTAATTTAAATAATTTATTTTTATTTAATTTAAATGAATTGACTTAGAAGTCACCACTTTTAGAAAAATGTAAGCTTGTTTTTAAGTACTAAAATATATGCATATTTACCCTTATGTTAAGATGAGAAATTTTTCTCCATTCTAGAAATATCTGCATAAGTTGAATAAACAGTGATTACCAGATGCATTTAAATACACATCCTTAGACTTGTTCTATATTTGTGATTGAGGAGAACTGCTCTTCTCTTACTATGTAAGCTAGGATATTAAATGATTATTATTTTTTCTATCATTGGAAACAATTTTTATATTTTATTAATGAATATGTATCTATATAGATTTATTTTATAAAAAAATTAAGGTAGTTTTTTAATATAAAACATGAATCTATAGTGGCAGTTTTATTAAAATATTAGGATTAAATCGGTGAAATCAAAAATTATCAAAACAAAACGAAATGTGCACTATAAGCAGTAAAATAAAAATTGAAGCAGAATAAATTTTATCTGTAATAAATATTTTTTTATAATAATGGCGTGGGTTTAACCTCTAAAGTGGCCTTCAAGAAATGAAATTAAAAAAAAAAAACAGAAAAATATAAGAAGACTATAAAAGCGTGACAGATTCCTCATTAGTGGTCAAGTCTATATTGTATTATAATCATATTTTTGTTTTTATAATTAAAATATTGACACTCATTTATCTAGTCTAGATTAATTTTTTTTCTCATGTGTCATAGCATCAACCGGGAAGCGAACTCGCTAACCCGGGACAACTGCCTGTAAAGCAGCCGTCGCTGACCTTTCGGCCACCAATGCTTGACGAGATTAATTTTTAAGTAGTAAATAGAAGCTAAATTCACTTTTTCAAACGGATACTGAATAGCTAGATTGATTGGATGTACCTAAAAGAAAAACCTTACTTAGTTTATGACATGAGGTAAAAGTAAATTTGAAATGGCCTAGATTTAAATCTTCCAGTTGTTCATATCTGGCAGAATAATTAATCATTATTATGAGATCTCTCTTGCCAGTAGAGAATTAAAACAATTTTATGCATTAAAAAGACAGTTGAATATTAATGATTAGATACAAAGCATTTTTTTTGCAAATAATAGGATAATTTTTAGGGCATATAGTAATCGGACAATTGCTTCTCTATGTAATTAAATGTTGAACATTTTTGTACCCTGCACGATTTGGTGCAATGAGAGAATTGTAAATTCTGGAGCTCAGGATTCGTGAATCTGATTTAGTCTTATCATTTTCGGAGTTTGAACATTTCATGAACTTCCAGCATTAAATCAACCATTCGATTATTTTTTATAAGCTTCTGTTAAAATTAAAAAATCAAAACGTTGAAGTAGTAAAATAGTATTATTTATTTGAAAGGTTTTAATACTAAAAGTAATGATAAATATGTAATTTTAAATATGAATTGATTAGCGATGTATATATAAATGCTTAAATTATATTTTGTTTCACTGATATTGTAAAAGGATGCAATATTAAATGGTTTTATTGAGAGAATAGCTAAGAATAACTACAATTATTCAAGAAAAAAAAAGATTGCCACAAAAAAAGTTAAATTCCATCCTCGCAAATAGGTCAAGCAAAACTATTAACACGTTATATATGTGGAGATTATGTGATTCACTGATTGGCTTGTATAATAAGCAAAACTCAATTTCACCTATTATTATTATTTCTTTCTGTGTATTGTTTTCTTTTTTATAGTAATCGACTATATATGAGTAGTTGCTATTGATGATGATGAAATCACAAATTACTATTTAAAAGAGACAATTGCGTTTCTTTGTAATTATAAATGTAAAACTAAAATTCATTTCATTTTTTAACAGCTTGAGTTAAAATAAGTTATCCTAAAACCAACACTATATAAAAACTACATAATTTTATACGTACAGTTTAACAAGTTTACAAAAGCTATAAGAAACCATCCATATTTATTATCACTAAATATTCAATAATCTTAGGGTATTGTTAATTTTAACTATTAAGCAATTCTCTTGCTATAATTAGAAAAAAAATCAATCTTGCTGAAATGCTTGTGAACAAAATCCAACCCATTTGGCCCCTAAATCTCGAGCCTATTTATTCTAGTTTTTATTGCTATTAAGAAATTGGTTTTAATGAAGTAAATCTCAAGGAAACGAATCGGGGTTTTTCAGCAGTGCTTCGGAGTGATTGTACTCTTGGGAGCGGGACGTTTTTCAAAGTAACACTCCGACTTATGAGGGCCATTATTAGGTTTGTAGCAAGTTTAAGCTTTCGCACTAATGCATTGTAACTTTTTTCCCCCTTTGCCAATAAACTTAATTTTAATCTCAAATCAAGAACAAGCTTCGAGAATTAAATCTGAGGTAGAGAAGGAAAAAAGCAGATCTTCAGACTAGCGACTCTCCAAAGTGTTGATCCATTATTTGTACGATTATTAGAAAGCGCTCGGGTGATTTTGACTAAATGGACGAAGCATGAATTTTTCATAGCATTCTAATGATGGCTGATACCTCTTTGATAGATTTCAGCTAAAACTTCTCAACTGTTTATTTGCTTTAGAGTAAAAACACGTGACCCCTGCTCGCTTGTTTATGTTGCATAAGAAAACCAAGTGCAATATTTTATCAGCAAATAAAACCAACTTGCTGAAATGTCACATTTTATTGGAAGAATTGTCAGTTTCAAGAACAGCGACAAAATATGTGAGCGTCATTAAATTTAATTATCCTATTCTATCTGGCAATATTTTTAATACGCTCACATGTAAAACAAGTTATTAAAATGCAGAATATTAAGTCACTTTAATTTAAAATGTTTTTAAAAGTAATAATATATACAATATTTATATATCAAAATAATTATAGAAAATAAAAGCTACAGATCGCAAATGCTATAGGTGAAATAAAGTTGGAGAGATTTTCATCTTAATAATTGATGTATACGATTTGTATATAACAAACTACTACTGTGTTTAAATATATATGCATATTTAATTTTGATTACTTTTAGAAGCATTTAAAATAAATTATTTAATGTAAAGCATGCGGAAGATTATGTTTTATGTTTATGAATAGTAACAACTTTGTATCTGATTGAATTTGATAATTAAATTTAATAGTATGTATATAACCGAAACACACAGGCTTATTATATACCTGTGTCCATATATATAATATATAGGCTATATGAGCACAGACTTTCACATGACCCACCACTCTCCACACTATCTCATAACACTGATACACTTGAACACATATATGTTGAAAAGATAAATAATCACCAATATATGTATCTCTACACATATATGCTATAAGTGCTCAAATATATATTAAGATAGTCAACCCTCATACTTTAATGAACAGGAATCTACTCCACACTCCAACTCTTCAACCATCAATCCAATTGAAAATCTGATGATGGAATGCTCAAAGGCGACCCTGAGGCCGAGATTCTTGTCACACCCATGTTGACCTAAGGTCAATCTGACCCCTCATGTACAGGATATAATCCATTTAATACATATACAAGGGATGGGCAGACATCTCTATTATGTAATATATGTATATATATTTTCCGATATTATTTAAATTGACTATTTTTGCAATAAAATGTGAAATACAATAATAAAAAAAACAATTTACAACTAACAAAAAGTACTTGTGTATACTAGAGTACAAGTTAATTATATGATTTATATTTTCTATATGTATATACTCAAGTTTATTTTACCAATTTACTTAATAATCATAAATATAGGGGATTTGAGCTCAGACTTTTAAGCACCCACCAGCTATCCACACTAACTCATACAACTGATATACATGTATTTAAATGGATAGGGTCCTATACATGAGGGATCAGAGTGACTTCAGGTCAACATGAACGTGGTAATAATGTTGGCATCAGCATGGGATTTGGGCTTTACATCCTCAGATTTTCAATGATATGTATGGCTGAAAAGTTCGAGGTTGGAGTAGATTGAAGCCTGTCCATTAAAGTGTGAGGATTTGCTATCTTAATATAAACTGAGCACTGATTATATATATATATGGGAGATGATAATCTAGAACAACTGATGAATGTTGGTTTAGCATGAAATACGTACATTGGTGATTATTTATCTTTTGTACATGTGTGTGGTCATGTATATCAGGTATATGAGATAGTATGGATAGTTGGTGGGTGGTTGAAAGTCTGAGCTCAAATCCCCTATATTTATAATTAAGCTCCAGGTTTGTGAAGAGTGCCTGGTTTGCAAATATTTAATAATCATAAGCAAACGGTTATAAAGTTATAACTACTATTTTGTAAATAATGATTTAATTTAAAAAAAAAAAAACTTTTCTGTCAATTTGACGCATCAAGAATAATAATAACGGGATAACAAATTATTACCAATTTTAATTAAGTCGTTTGCTCACAACATGTATTGTGTTCAGGAAGGTAACTTAACCATACATGCACAATAAGCTTTCTACTTTTTTCTTTGCTTTTTAAATTAACTGAATAAAACATGTCTATTATTTTATTTCTTGGCAAAAAAAAAATAAAATTGCTCTCATAAACCTTCTTTCAATTTCTAAAACCATCATCAGAAGATTATGTGCATTAAGTTTTATAATATTTTTGAAATAATTAAAGAAAAACTATACCGCTCTTCTATGCATGGGAAAGGATTATCTAAAATTTCAAAGAAAACTCTTCTGGAATTGCTTTTTGGATCATTTAGATTTTCAATTCCATAACGCCCTTTTTACGAGAAATAAATATAATTTGATCATGCTTACAAATAACTTTTTTATACTGTATTTTTAATAGATAATGCTAGAGCAAGAAGAGATCCTGGACTAACTTTGGTACTGATGGAATGTTTGCAGAATGAAAGAATTAAGGTAAATGATTTACTGATATATATATATATCAGACCCATATAGCTATCTGGTTTGCTATGCTGAGTTTGAAGACATTACGTGTCTAAAAAATTCACGCTTGCAAGCTGAATAGAAATTGTTTCATAAACGCTCAGAGTTTGTATTTAGATCTAGTTTCTTTATTCCTGTCTTTCACTGACGATAGCAAATAGCTTGAAATCATGATCTGAAAGTGGAATTATAGTTAGAGATAGTGAATACTAACTACTCTGACGTTTGTGTAAACGAAAATACGCTTGATAGGTGTTTTTGGTAGGACGCCATCTGTGGACATAAATACAAGCGTTAGCAAGTTTTTTAACTTGCATTTTTGTTTATCATAAATGTACCTTTGAGGTCTTTCTTGCAATGATATAGATTGCAGAGGCTTCTACTATGTGGTGATGCTGAACTGAGATCAGACCCATATAGCTATCTGGTTTGCTATGCTGAGTTTGAAGACATTACGTGTCTAAAATTCACGCTTGCAAGCTGAATAGAAATTGTTTCATAAACGCTCAGAGTTTGTATTTAGATCTAGTTTCTTTATTCCTGTCTTTCACTGACGATAGCAAATAGCTTGAAATCATGATCTGAAAGTGGAATTATAGTTAGAGATAGTGAATACTAACTACTCTGACGTTTGTGTAAACGAAAATACGCTTGATAGGTGTTTTTGGTAGGACGCCATCTGTGGACATAAATACAAGCGTTAGCAAGTTTTTTAACTTGCATTTTTGTTTATCATAAATGTACCTTTGAGGTCTTTCTTGCAATGATATAGATTGCAGAGGCTTCTACTATGTGGTGATGCTGAACTGAGATCAGACCCATATAGCTATCTGGTTTGCTATGCTGAGTTTGAAGACATTACGTGTCTAAAAAATTCACGCTTGCAAGCTGAATAGAAATTGTTTCATAAACGCTCAGAGTTTGTATTTAGATCTAGTTTCTTTATTCCTGTCTTTCACTGACGATAGCAAATAGCTTGAAATCATGATCTGAAAGTGGAATTATAGTTAGAGATAGTGAATACTAACTACTCTGACGTTTGTGTAAACGAAAATACGCTTGATAGGTGTTTTTGGTAGGACGCCATCTGTGGACATAAATACAAGCGTTAGCAAGTTTTTTAACTTGCATTTTTGTTTATCATATATATATATATATTGCAGCACAATGATTGCATTTCCATCCATATGTATTAAAAGTGAATATACCCTAGAACTTACTTCATGTGAGAATGATGTAGTGAAATTTATCAAAAGCATAAATGTTCAAGTGTTGATATCCCTAAAATAATACCCATATTATTCATTAGCTGAGATTTAAAATGTATACTTGTGCTAGGGATAATCTCTAAGTTAAGAAATAATTAGTAATAATCATAATATATTTATATAAAGTAGTTTATGTCAAAATTGTGAATGTCGATTGTTTGACACTTGTAGATTAAACTGTAGTTATTTGCTATCTATAAATACTGAACAATTGTTGAAGATTTGTGCTAGATATTATGAGGTGGATTAACTGGAAAATACTAGTTCAACATAAAATGCTTATTTTGAAATTCATTAACCTTTTATACATGTATTTGGTCATATGTTAGAAATGCGTTATGGAATAGAAAATTGAAATATATATATATATAAAGGTAATTATAAATATATCTAAAAATGTGTACATGAATTTACATTATAACATGGTTTTATTTATGAAGTGAAGTGGTTGTTTCAAAATGCATCCATAGTCAGAGAAGTTGTTTTGATTTTTGCACTAATGGATATTTGCAGTATGATTGAACTAAGGTAAAATTTAGCACTGATAAAAAAAAAACTTGAAAATATTTAATATTATTAGTTTTACATTTGTAAAATATTGTATAGAATGTCAAAAAAGAAAAAAAATGTTGAAAAAAATAACAATTGAAATTACCTAATATATGATAAATAACCATATGACATGTTTCCTAAAGATTTGTGATGATGGTGTTCTAGTTGTATTTTTATATGGCCTATTTCCATCTTCTAATATGCATATTCAATGTCTTTAGAAAAATTTAACTTTATTTAAATATTCCAAATACATTCAACTCTTAGTAATAACACATCAAACAGGTTAGTATATGCATGTTTAGAGAAGTATTATTCTCCCATATTCTTCAGGTGTTGCTGGCCTGACCAGGTTCGAATCCCATGCTAGTACTGTCACTGGTCAGACCAGCAATACCTGAAGAAGAGGAAAGAATAATACCTCTCAAAACTTTGTTCATATACTAACCTGTTTGATGTGCTATTATTAATGGTTGAATGTATTTGAAATATTTAAATAGTTAAATTTTTCTAAAAACATTCCAATATACATATTACATGATGGAAATAGTCCAATATGACATGTTAACTGTTTCATGTCTTAACTGCCAGGGCTTTTCAAAAAAAAAAAAATCAAACACTTTTTGCCATTATTAAAATGTTTCAATATTCGTTCATTATAAACCCAACTTGTTGCACTGAGAATGAAAATCTTTTAATTTTTTATTTAGTTCAATAGTAAGTTTCAGAGAATTATTTAAAAAAGATGCTAAATTACTAATTTATTTAAAGATTTTTACATTCTTTGATTTATGATTTTCCATGAACTTGAGATAAAGGAACATTTAATCTATAAAACACTTTGTTGAAGCTTACAAATGCTGAGATATTACAGCTACAACATCATATTTTTGCCTATTAGAATTTTTTTACAAATATATATTTTAAAAAGTGTAATAAATATTTAGCAAAGTAGATGGTGTTATACTATGGCTATGATATATACATATTTTGTAAGTCATTTGTGAACTTTTTTTATATAAATATATCTTAAGAAAAATTGGAACCTGAAATATTTCTTCAGTCAATAGTTTTATCAAGTGATCATTACAATAAACAATATAACTAAAAAATATTTCATAGAATTTATTAAATCATACTAGGTTTAACTCTTAAAAGTTCTAGAAATAATGCAGAATCTAAGTGAAATGAAAAGAAGAACATTATAATTTTATAACAAAGTGCACAGTATCAACATATTTTTTCTCTTGCAAGAATGATATTTTGTTTCTTAAGTTACACTTTCAATATTTTTTCTTTTTTATTATGAATTATCATATTTAATGATTTTGTATATTTGTAATACAATCAGTATGAAATAAAAAAATATTTTAAACAAAATTTGTTTTAAACTTTTAAATGATTTCATGTTTTATTTCTCTTTTGAATTCTACATTTTCTTTCCTTAGAAAGAATAATAACAAGGGGAAATCAGTTATTATATGAACTAGTTACTATTGAAATACCAAATACAGATTTTAATTTTATTTTAATTTATTATTTCTGATTTTGGTATTTATGTCTTGTTATTATTTTTAAATTAATAAAACTCCAAGATCCAAATGATATTATCAATAAAAATCAGTTATGCAACACCTTGATAAATTTGCTTATTTTGAAATTATAGTGGTTCTAATATATATAATCATAATATATGGAATATGAAACAAAAAATAGATTGAAATATCACTTTTATTTTCTATTCTGATATACAATAATTTTTTTAAAACTATTCTTAATATTTAAATCACTAATATCTGATTGACACTATTATATAATTTATTCAGATGGGTTAAAACACGGCATAAACTATTATGGATAAATTTCAATAACTGTCACAACTTTTTAGTATATTACTTTGTTTTCACAGAGATAAAAATACAGTATAAAATATTACAAATAGTTTCATATATATTGTCATGTTATACTGACAACAATAGTTAATTTCTTACTATTATATATAATTAGAAATAAGTAATAATACAGCCAAAGTGAGGTTAAAATAAAGTCATTTATTAATATGCTGAGTTAACCTTTGACACAGGTCTATTATACTGGCAGATAATTAGCAGAATATAATAGTAATTCTGATTATAAAATATTAAACTTGTGGTGTTAGAAAAATTTGCATGTATAATAAGTAATTGTGAAGCACTGCCTATGTTGTCTGATTAAACAATCAATGTCCATCAAGGGAAACACTATTGGCTCATACATTTAATGTGTGGGAGTGATTAATTATATGCCCAGTCTTTTTAATCTTACATTTTTTGTGATTACTCTTGAGGCATATAATCCTAGCAGATGCAAGTTTAAAGAGATGGCTGGCAATTCTCTCATGCTCCAAAAACATTGAACAGTATGACAGATTTATTTTTTGCTCTATTATGTAAATAGGCATGTTGAGAAATTGATTTTAAGTTGGCTTGAGTCTCACCATAGTATTTGATATTGCAGTACAGCTAGTTTATGGCTTATACTATTGTCATCACTGCAAACTTTATCCTTTGAATTATTGATAAGTATGTTTAGGGATGGAGGATAACTGAAGCCAATGTTGAAGTCTTTAGAAAGAAAGGACTTTAATTTCAAGTGGTTGTATTCAAAAAATTGCTTGTACAACATTTTATAAAAATGTTATAATGTGAAAAACATTAAAACCAACAGTTGTCTAACATCAATAACCAGATACAATAAGTAAATACTCAATTTTAGTCACTTTTATAAAAATAAAGTTAGCATATAAACACATAATTTTGTCATTTTTTTGTTTAATGAAAACAAAGGATTAAATATTTTTATAAAATATAAATATGAACATAAACTGGGTGTTTCAAAAATGCATTCAGAGTGAGAGAAGGTGATCTGACTTCTGGACTGTCACATGGTTGCGATATGATTGAGCAAAGGTGAAAAATGCATTGAGATAATAAAATTTGAAATTATATTATAGTGCAAAGGCTGGTGTACTCTTTCATAAGCTATTGAAATGGGATAAAAACCAGTCCCTGCCCTGTGTAAGAAGAATATAGTGAAAGTTATCAGAATTGTCAACATGGGCAGGGAAATGTATGTTAAATGATGCCTGCACAATGGTACATAATATTGTTAATAAGTGAAAATTAAAGAGTATATTTGGGCTAGAATAAATCTCTAGTTTAAAGAATAATCAGCAATAATCATTACTACAATTCTATAAAGGGGTTTGTGAAAAGTTGTGAGAGCAGAAAATTAAACACTTGGAATCAAACAATAGTAAATTGTTATCTATACAAAATCCTAAGCAAATTATGAAAATGTGTAAAATATTGTGATCTGGGTCAACTAATGAGAGCTAGTTCAGCAAGAAATATCTATCTTGGGAATTATTTATCTTTCTCACATATCTTTGGTCATGTATTTCAGAAAATTGTGATGAAATAGAAGTTTGAAATATATAAATATATTTTAAAAATATATGGTTAAATGTACATCCACAAAAAAGATGTATATGAGCTATATATATATATATCTTACTCATGTGAACAAAAAAAGTGAATTTTGTGTTTTTAAAATGCACTGAAAATGAGAGAGGTTGGTTTGACCTTTGTACTGATGGATGATTATAATATAATTGAACTAAGGTGAAAGATGTACAGATATAAGAATAAAATTTGTGAAAACATAATTAAAAATGATGTAATTATTAAAAGAAATGTAAGTGATAAGATTTTTTTTGCATTATTATAGTATTAACAAATAATGTGTACATTCTTAAGAATCTATAATTAAAATATCTAAATTATATTTACAGACATGCTAAATACAATCTTTATTATCAAAAGAATATAATAATTTAAAAAATGTAAAGTCTTGTGATATTGTGTATCTAATTTCATTTAATTAACCCAAAAGAAGAGTTTTCTAAAATTTTCTTTATCTGAAAATTGTTAGATCCAAAAGCCTTCATGCAGATACTAAAAAATATAGTGATTTTTATTAACACTAAGTCAACTAGTAGTGTTACTTATAGATTATCCTTTAAAATAAACTACATGCTATTGCATTTTTCTTTGCCTGTATTACTCAGTAATTATCTATATCATATGCTATAGCTAACATATACCACTAATAATCTATATAATAAACAGAAATTGAAGTTAAGGTAATGTTATTGTAGTAAATTGATACAACTATTCTTATGTCAATCTATTTTTATCTTAGAAGGATCAAATGTAACCTGTGACTATTTAATGGAAATGAAGATTATACATTTTTAAATTCAAACAAAGAACCATTAATTATGGTTTTTCTTTAATGCACTAATATGTAGAAATTGAAAAATAGTATTAGTATTATAGCCTTTTGTGATCATCTGTAACACAATTTGTCATTAACACAAACATTAATCTCAAGCTGAATATATCTTGAAATTGTATAATAAATAGAAACATAAAATTAAATAATTTTCAGTTTATAAAAAGTTTCAACAATAGAAGTAATGTACTTTAGCTGTCATGGTTGAATTTTGAATTCTAAAATCTACTATTCATTCACTGAATCAAATCATACAGATACATAGTCAATTAGATTATAACTTCAGAATTTATAAGAAGATATAGAACCAGTAATGACAAATCTAAGCTCTAATCCATGAACTTATGTTTCAGTGTCTACTATTCTACCACTATACCAAACCTCATAAGGAATAATACTATTTGAATGGTAAAAAATTAATGTTAAGAACTGGTGTACATAAACCATACACAAAATTAGAACTATAGAATTATTAAAAACAGAAAAAAATATTTTAAAATGTAAGAAAGTTTTTACATTTTTTATTAAAAAATTGAAGTGCAAGGTAGTGTCTAAAGGACTAAATATAGATACTTTGTTGCAATTTAATCTCTTTTTTAATCATATTAAAAGCCTACAATATATATATATATATTGAAAGAGATATGCTGTTCCTCATATAAATATTCAAAAGATCCCCCCCATTCAAAATGTCTAGCGTGATTCAGTCTAATTGGGAACGCAATAAATTTTGATTTGTTTAAAAAAATCATATTTTTAATTTTGTGATTGATGGATTTGAATAAAATGTTATGTCATCTTATTTTTTTTATCTGTCTCAGTAAAAAGAAAAGAAATTAATTATCCAATCATTAAAAAGAAAAAAAAAGATACTTGAGTTAAACTGAGGCAGTATTCAAATTAGGCACGTCGTCGGAAGAAAAGAACTTTTTTTCTCTCGTCTTACACAGAGAGGCAGAACATATTAAAATTTTTTAAAAAAAAAGTGTATTACTTAATTCTTTTGACATATTAAAATATAGCTTTAACAAAACGTGAAAATGGAAAAAGAAAGCTTTGCTAGAGGAATTATAATGATAATGGGGTAAATTAGCGGCTTCACTCTCTCCACGCTGTGCCATGACTTTCCATAGATGAAATAACCCGCCTTCTTTTGAGTAAACTAGACTGCAAAACTGGAAGGTAATTATGTTATAAGAATGTTTAGACATCTTTATCATAAATTATAAATTGACATCATGAAATATCTACATAAAAATTATTTTTATAAAATATTAAAACATTTTTATCATACGTTATAAAGTGAAGTTATGAAATAATTACATAGAATTTGTTTTATAAAATATTAAAACATCTTTATCATATGTTATAAAGTGAAGTTATGAAATAATTACGTAGAATTTATTTTGTAAAATATTAGAACATGTTTATCATATGTTATAAAATGAAGTTATGAAATAGTTATACGCAAATTTATTTATAAAAATATTTGAACGTATTTACTATATGGATTAGAAATGCTTTAATTGCATATTACTTCTATCTGGGTAATGTAACAGAGCTTATGTATATGAATATACTTTTATATTTGACTAAATTAGAAATGCTTCAATTACTAAATGATAAATGTTCCACAAGCCAAACAGAGTTTATGTGCATGAATATACTTTTATATTTGACTAAATTAGAAATGCTTCAATTACTAAATGATAAATGCTCCACAAGCCAAACAGAATTTATGTATATGAATATACTTTTATATTTGACTAAATTATAAATGCTTCAATTACCAAATGATGAGTTTAAATGTTTACCAATTAATAATAATTTATAAAATAATGAAATGCTGTATAAATCATAAATGCTTGACTGCTCCCAAGCTTCTTTTCATAAATGAATTCAAAATGAATTATTGTTGAATTAGAATATTTCCAAGCTTCTTCTCATAAATGAATTCAAAAT
>JAQFVV010008253.1:0-36343 GCA_028023455.1 Epiperipatus broadwayi
AGGATCTTTAGCAATAAAGATAATATACATGTAAGTGGAAAAATGTGGATGATTTTCCGTGCAAGTTGTGTAAGGGAAAGCATAGAAAATATTAGGCATCTGTTAATTGCTGTAAGTGCATGCAAGCAGAAAGAGGATACAAATAATGAATTTGTGGAGAGAATGAATATAAACAAAAGTGATTATACATAAAGTGGATTGTTTTATGTTGGGATTGGGAAAAGATAAGGGAGATTTAGATATGAAAAATTTATAGAGTTGACAAAGATTACATTGTGAAAATGGGATAAGGTAGGATAGAGAAGAATATGGGAAAACATAGGGTGGGAATGGAAAGGAAGGTAAAGTGGCTAACAGGTTTCTCTGGGCATATTGGGTGAGAAGATTCTTGACTCTGAGCCAGAAGTCACTAGTGCTTTGCATCGTGTATCACATCACATGTAGGGTAATTTAATATTTGAATAATAGAAAATATATATTACAGAAAGTGTTACTTAAATTAATAGTAACAGTATCCATTTCTATCTAATAACATGCAACTAAAAATGAATATCTAATTAATGATCTACTATTTTTAAGACTTTCACATATTATTAAGAAAAAAGAATCTACCCAAAATGGAAAGAGAAAGAATCCAGAAAATGAACTAGGAAGGAGAAAATCTAGAGTAGTCAACATATTCATTTAAACATTGTTAATTTATGCAATATTTATATAATGTAACTCTTTGTATGGTGTTATGCAAATAACTTATATATTAAATTTATTATTTTTAGAAGTAAACTTATCTGTTACATTGAATAGTTGCCTGATCTATATTAATGTTCAGACTAAGTCAGACATACTAACTGGTGAAGGCAACAGGATGCAGCTCTAAGTACCAAATGGCAACCAAATAGCAAAATACATTAGACTATTAGATTAAGATGACATAGATGCTTATTGGGAAATTTGATATCAATAATATCGATAGCTGACCATTATCTACAAAACACATCACAAAATATTTTCTTATTAATAAAATCCAAGATGACAATATAATGGTAGTTACATTATTAGGTTTTGCTGACTTTGAAGATTATACAAATAGAAAAATGCCTGTTTGAACTATAGCAAAACAAGTAAATTTCCTACCAATGAAGGCAGGTTATCTTTATACTTTCCATCATTCCCCTCAACCACCCATTTGGAATATACTACTAATTAACCTCAAGGTGTAATTTCCTATTTTTATGACATTAATTATAGAAAATATAGAAAACTAATGAAGAAATAGAATAATTAATATCTGTAAAAGTCTAAAATAGTTTGGTGCAACATTAAACACAGATAAGTGCATCTGGAATAGTAAAAAACTAAAATTTAAAACAATATCTTCATTGAAAGGTAAAGATTCCATTCTGAAAAGAGTAGAATAGTTAAAAAAGCTTCCAGACCTAAAAAATATAAAGGAACTACAAGCATGTTTGGTAGAGTGCATATCAGCTTAAGAAAAATTAAAAATGAGAATGGACAGCTGACTAGAAAACAGCTTATAATAAAACAAAGGTTCTTTTATTATTGGATACATTTTTAGTGCACTATGACAGTAATTTAGAGATCATTATGATGGCCAATGTGTCCAATTTTGTATTTGGAGCTGTTCTATCACTCCATACAGTAAACAGAGAAAGATAATTTATGTATGTATCATGAACATTAACAAATGCAGAAAGAAATCATAGTAAACTTAATAACAAGGCCATTGCAACAATTTTTGGCATAATATAAATTCCACCAATATTTATTAGGGCTGTCAATTTACTGTAATCATAGATCATAAGTCTTTGTTAAGAATTTTAACAAGCATAAAATCTATTTCAGATCGTATCAATCCATGAATGTTCTGTTGGATTATTTTTTTATCTGCTTATGATTATGATCTTATTTACAAAAAATGGCAGTTTAATACACGTAGATAAGAATACCTGATAAATTGGAAATTAATATTAAATGTACTGATGTAAATTACATTGGCAATTAGAATTCTATGACATTGAATAGTAAATATTTTATTAGTGTTGACAAATAACAACCAAGACTACTACCTACTTAAAAATTGGAACAGTGAAAGTTATCCTATGAAACAAATAAAAAAATTTGCCATCGTCTTTCAGTAATATCTGAGAAAACATATTTACATGCCAAGGATGCATTTTAACAGAGATAGAGTTATTATTTCTATTTAAAAAAGGTCATACTAAAAGTTTTAAAACTTGTTATATAATGGACATCCAGATGCATTATACATAAAAGCACTATTATATATAGAGCTCACAAGTAAGCTCTTAACAAGCTTTGCAGAATATCCCCAACCCCATACCAGTTTCTGCTACTGGCTTCCTCAGTGAGGTGCTAGGATATTCGAGCATTAGATTAAAAATATCAGGACAAGCCCAACACTTTATCTAATGAATAACTATTAAGTAGAAAATGTTAAATTTTCAGACAGTCATATGTCTTCCAATCCAGCGATCTAATTTCAATTCAACCATCAAGCTTGTTAAGAGCTTATTTGTGAGTTCTATATATAACATTTGTAATACAAGCTTGTTAGAATTAGATCATGTGACATATGATTTGATTTTTTTGTAATAAAAGCACTGACTGGGAGTTATGCTTTATGGCTTGGAATTGATAATGATATTAAATCATTTACAAAGAAATATCTAGCCTATAAAGTCTTAAGCTTACAAAATCATACTAATGTGTTCACATGACCATTCAAACTTTTTATAGGTTGTCCACTTCTAGTGCTTCTTAACACCTGCTCCAATTGGATAGAATATTGCATCATTAATATCAGTGCAGCAGGAAATTATTGCTAAATTTGTTGAAATATTTTCAATACTTGACTATCAGAAATGCTTATTACAGATAATGGTATTAGGTTAGCTTCAAAAATTCTGATAGTTATTTGATAACCCCACATAATTAAACATGGATATTCTTTACTATATCATCCCGAATCTAACAGGTTAGCTGAGAATGCTGGTAACCAGTTAAAATAATCTTTAAGAATGAAAAGCCCTTTCTATTAACAAGATGACAATTTTTAAAATGCTATCCATGTACGTAACTATAACAATTATGCACTAATCCTACAACAACAAATGACAAGTCACCTGATGAACTATTAATGACAAGAAAATTAAGAAGTAAATTAATCATTTCATCCCCCCAAATAATAGATAATCTCACTCTAGAAAATAATAATAAAATAAAATTGGAATTGAAATTTGGATCAGAGACAACTTATGCAAAAAGTGGACTGCAGAAGAAATCACAGATCTTCTGTCAAATCAAAATTAGTAACAATTAAGACAAATGGTATAGTTTTAAAGGCACAAACCATACATTTCTCTCAAGTTCTAAAAATAGTGAATTTAGAGACCCCAGAAACAATACTAATCAGTAAAACACTATTATAAACAACATAAAAAATATTGAAAGGCTTTATTTCTTGAGGGTTTATATAAAGTTTGAATGCCTGAGTTACCAACACCAGAATCAATCTTAAGACCCCACATTCTTGAGACTGATATTCTACCAGCATGCTAAACCACACAGGGTGCTACCATATATGATATTTAAACTGAATTATGCAACAAAACCAAATCAACACAACCCTAACTGACAACAATAAAACTAATTATAATATAAACAATAAAGATATTAACCTCACAAATGAAAATAATATAAACTTAGAAGTATATGAAGAAAAAGAGGAAAGAGCTCATCTAAGTATTTAAAATAATGGCCTAATGTATTTTTTCTTTCTCCTTTTCTTTTGTAACGTATTATCTCTCAATTCTGTGTAATGGGAAAGAAACTGTTATAATTATATAAACATAGAAGAAAATGTTATATATTCTAGAAAATGTTACTTAAATTAATAGCACTTGATATTCATCGCTATCCAATTAAAATGCAACTAAAAATGAATATCAAATAATGGTTTACTACTTTATGCAACTTTTGCTCACACACTATATTAAAAATGGAAAAAAAGAAAACTAACAAAATGAGAGAAGAATCAGGGTGTGGACTTTGAGAAAATTTAAAGTAGATGAAAGTTTTTCATTTAAACATTGTTAATTTTAGCAGTATTTATGTAATGTAACTATTTGTATAAATATTTGTAATAACTTGTAAATTCAATTTATTATTTTAATTAAACTGATTTGTAATATGAATAAATAGGTGATCTGTATTAATATTGGCTCAGGTCCGATAAACTAATTTTCACACACACACACACACACACAAAACACATTCTCCATGGTAATTACATTTGTAATTTTTTAAAATATAATTTATTTCAGGATTACTTAAAATAATACAGTTGCAATTGTGTTAAGGATTTGCAGAGGTCCCTACTGTCACTTTTTCAGGCACATAGTCTTAAGGTTATAGCCTTAATAAATATTACTTTAAAGTAATACAATAAATTATAGTTACCCTTTCACAGTTTTATATTTCTTTAGAAACCATAGCAGCCATTTTGAATTAAATTCCCAATTTTTTATTTTAACAAATAAATCACTATTTTTCATTGTATTTCCAAACGTTTCAAATTGTTTTTTTAGAAATATAAGTTTACAAATGAAAATGATTCTTAAAAATAATATTTTAACTTTAAAAATATAAAAATAAATAAATAAAACAGAAATATATAATCAGAACAAGAACTTTTTCTTATTGAATAATTATCATGGATTACTGATAAAAATGCTTTACCCAAAATAAAATTTATTTTAATTAATTTCTACAACCCAAATGAATTATTGCTACGAAATTATAAAGTCATGAAATTCTGTTTTTAAATTTTTAATTTCATATGTAGAATTATTAATAAAATGACACAAAATAATTGCTACAGTGATTACAAAATGTTTCTTTTTTCAGTCAAACACAACAACTTCCTATTTCACATTATGACTTGCTTCATCTAAAAGTGAATATTTTTGAATAAAATTAGTTTCTTATAAATAGTCTTAAAAAAATATTTTGCAAAAATAATGATATATATAGAAACTATTAAAAATATATGTTTTTATTTTTAAAATTTAGTCAAAAAATGAAAACTCACTTTTTTAAGCACTCTTAGGCCTGAAAACAAAGAAATTAGCAACCATTTGTGTTGTTAGTTTTTTTATGTTAGGTTTCTCTGTTTAATATTGATATCTCGAGATTTTTAAAAAAAATTAATAAATTAATATTATTTTAATTCCAGTTTTTGATGTCAAATGAATGAAAAACTAATACTAAAGATAGATTCAAGAAAGTGAATTAAAGCAGAATTACCCGAGGTACCACAAAAGGCACCATAATTTAATGTTCATGATTCAAAAACGCTTAACATATCTCTTTTAATATCAATACTAATTAATATTATAAAGCCTAAATTATGAGCAGATAAAAAATGGTCTATCTCTTTTTGCTAAGCTTGTAAATATACTTTAACAAGAAGAGCCAATATTTAAATAAGCCAGAATATAACAACAATCTCTATTAACTTTCTAATTTCCATTTACTAGCTAGATTTTTATTCAAAGTAAGTTGTTGTAATTTTTCTTTATAATAAATGCCTGTTATTACTATTCATTAGTTTAATTTATTTGTTTAAGTAATGATGATTTATAAAGTTATTAAATTCATTAGAAGTTAAGGTTACCTTGAAAATTAAGTGGGTTTGCTGTTGTAATATTCTTGGCTCATTTAAATATTCACTATAATTATTATAACATTTTAGTTGCAATTTATTTATAAGCATAGACAAGCTGAAGAAAATTAAATCAATTTTTCATTTGCTAATAATTTAGGTCTTTAAAATTAGGTAGTGTTGCTGATTAACATTGAGAAAGGTGTAAGACAAGGTAACTCCATATCTCCAAAACTTTTTACAGCAGTGTTGCAAGAAGTATTTTGTGGATTAAAATGGGAAACTAAAGGAGTGAAAGTAAATGGACATTATTTAAGTCATTTAGATTTTGCAGATGATGTAGTTGTTTTTGCAAATAATGCTTCAGAGCTGCAGGAAATGTTGCAGGAGTTATCAGATGAAAGTAGAAAAGTAGAACTAAAGATAAATGTTAAAAAGACTAAAGTAATGTTTAATTGATTTGCTCAAAATATGAAAATACAGATTGATTATGATGAATCAGAAGAAGTTAACAGTTACAAATACCTTGGTCAGATTATTAATACAGATGGAAACATAATGGAGGAAATTAATCATAGAATTAAACTTGGTTGGAGTGCTTTTGGTAGAAATAACTTGATACTAAAAGGAAATATGTCTATGTGTTTGAAATGGAAGATTTTTAACAAATGTGTTTTACCAGTTCTTATTTATGGATCTGAGACTTGGACATTTAATAGAAGAGCAATACAGAGACTTCAGACCACTCAAAAAAGTATGGAGAGATGTATGTTGGTAGTAACAAGAAGAGATCGAAAACACAATGTATGGGTAAGAGAACAAACAGGTGTTACTGACCTCATTGAAAAAATTAAAAGATTGAAGTGGAGTTGGGCTGGACATATTGCTAGAAGAGATGATAATAGATGGACAATTGATATTTTAAACGGGATTCCAAGAGATTGTAAAAGACCCAGAAAGAGACCACATGTGAGATGGATGGATGAAATAAGAAAGTGTGCAGGGGTGATATGGAGAAGAGAAGCTAAAGATCGGAGATGATGGATTAAAATTAGAGAGATCTTCATCCTGCAGTGGATTGATAATGGTTGATGATGATGACTGGTTAATTGTATAATTAATTGTTATGACACTTGTTTACATGTATATGCAAAGACTTTTCTTGTGGAGGAATTTTGTTCTGCTGTGAGCTATTTAAAAATTGTTCAACCTTTCCTTTCTCTCTCTCTCTCTCCATATATATATTCATAGTATTATTTTCGGGAGCTTCCATGTAATAAAAATATAATAGCAAAATAGCTGATATTTCACTACAATAACAAGTATTTTCCTCAGAGTTTCTTCTTTTTCAAATCATAAGAATGTGTGTGTATATATATCAAAATTACCCCAAATTTAGTAAAAAACAAACAAACTCAAAACACAACCAATGTTTTGGTTTCAATGCTACAAGCAGACTTTTCAAGTGTAAAGAACTACAAAATAACAAAACATTTAAACTAAAGATTTCCCACAATTCCATTTACCTTCTGTACACCCTTAATTTTAAAAAAAAACTTTTAAATAAGTTAATTGCTTTAGAATCATAAATTTCTAATAATAAAGATTTTATAATTCTTTTTATTTCATGTCTCTCAAAGAAAACAATCTTAGCTTCATCAAAATAATAGTGTGGCTTGTATTTTTTTCATGGATATATAAAGCAGAACTAAGATATTTATTTCTAACCCTACTTTTGTATATTTATTCTTTCATTTAAGCTCAAATTACTCTGACCTATGTATACCAGCTTACAAAAACAAGGAATAATATATACTACTCCAGGAATAATCTTTCTAACAAAAATTTTCTTTGTATTATTTAATAAATTTTGTATTTCCAAACTAATTACTATTTTTACATACAATTTTATAAGAAGACAATTTAAATGGAAAAAAATAAAATATTTTCTTTATCCTTTACATCATTACAAATATTATTACTATTAAATAAAATACTTTTAATAAATTTATTAGAGTGGCCAAATGAGAGTATTCATTTATAGTTAAATCCACAAAGCGCATGTGCATTACCTTAATGCTAATTATTATTACAGTTTAAAAACATCACACTATATAAAGTAAATATCTTATTTACATGTTTAATTTCAACTAAGAATGATGTATCATAAATTCTAGTAAATTTTGCAAGCATCATTCATTCAAACATAGTAAAGGTAATTTAAAATGATTGTTGATATCTTCACACTCTCATTTTCAAATACTTAAGATTTGCCCATACTTAAACAATTGGATTGAAAGGATAGATGGATTCATTCTATCCTTTCACAGAGACTTTATCTTGTGTTTGGAAAAATGTGAGTATTCATTTATAGTTAAATCCACAAAACACATTGCATTAGCTTAATGCTAATTATTATTTCAATTAATCTTTTATAAAATTGATTTTTTTTGGATCAAAGCTATCCCATTAGAATTATTTAATATTTTTATTTCTATAGCAATAATTTTTTAAAGTAGTTGTTTTATGAAATAGAGATTAATAGCTATTAGGTTTAATTATAGACTTTAACTCTTTACTACATACTATACAATTTTTTTTACATTTCTAATCAGATCTAAAAAAGTTAATTTAACAAAATTTAACTTTCTTTTTTCTACAACATATTTTATAGAAGAATCAAAATAATTAAATAATTAAATTCATTTATCAACTCTTTTCAATTTATCATTCTCAATTACAAACAAACCATCATCAACATACCTAACAAAAAATGTTAAATATAAATAATCCTTCTTAGTAATAATTTTCTCTTCCAGATAATGAATATGAATTGAACAAATTAAAGGAAAAATAATATATTACCCCCTTTCCTTAATCTTATAAAAACTACACTTATAAGTAAAATAATAGAATCCTCCAATAATAAAAACAAGTCTTTAATAACTTTAATCTTATTCTTTGACAAAGATCCATGTTTAACCACACAGACACAAAATTCAAAAAGATGGTTTTCCTTTAAGATTTATTTTTGATTTTACAGGTTTGATCTTTACACAGTTTCTTCTTCTTTTGAGGCTTTTGATAAGATTTATAATTTTAAAATGGAAAGTAATTGAGTATTTGGTAGTTTGGATATTGAGAATATATATCAATCAGTTAATAGATTAAGCAGTATTGATATTCTTATATCTGTGTTGGTTAAACATTGATATTTGACACAGTATAATATTAAAGTTATTAAAGATTTGCTTTTATTATTAGAAGATTCTATATATTTTACTTATAAAGGTAATTTTTATAAGATTAAGACAGGGTTGGTAATATGTTATATTATTTCTCCTTTAATTTGTTCAGTTTATATTAATTATTTGGAAGAGGAAATTGTTATTAAGAAGGATTGTTTATATTTAAAGTTATTTGTTAGATTTGTTGATGATTATTTGTTTGTAGTTGAGAATGATAAATTGAAAAAGTTGGTAAATGAGTTTAATTGTTTTGATCTTTCTATAAAATATGTTGTAGAAGGAAGAGAGTTAGATTTTGTTAAATTAAAATTTTCAAATCTATTGATGATTAGAAATGTAAAAAATAATTGTCTGGTATGTAGTGAGCAAATTAAAAGTAAAGAGTTATAAAATTGTGTCTAAAAATAATAATTTGTTTGGAAATAAGAAATAATTTGTTTGGAAATAAGAAAATTGTATGGAAAAGGGCTATACTTTTAATAATTTATTAAATAATACAAAGGACATTTTTGATAGAAAGACTATACCTGGAGTAGTGTATACTATCACTTGTTTTTGTAAGAAGATATACACCAGAATAGTTTGAGCTTAAATGAAAGAATAAGGTGCATAAAAGTAGGGCTAGAAATAAATACCTTAGTTCTGCTTTATATATCCATAAAAAGAATAGAGGTCACACTATTAGTTTTGATGAAGCTAAGGTAGAATTCTTTGAGAGAAATGAAATAAAGAGGAATTAAAGAATCTTTATTATTAAAAATTTATGATTCTAAAGCAATTAACTTATTTAAAAGTTCTTTTAATATTAAGAGTGTATGGGAGGTAAGTAGAATTGTTGGTAATATTTAATTTAAATATAGTTATTTTGTAGTTCTTTACACTTGAGAAGTCTGATTGTAGCAGTGAAACCATTTGTTGTATTTTGAGTTTATTTTTTTGGTTAGTCTGGTTGAATTGTGAATTTGGTGTAATTTTGATTATTTATTGACTAGTTTAGCTTTAAGCTTTCAATGTTTATATATATATATCAATAAAAATATTTATGCATTTTTTAAAAAGAATTTTTATAAAATGTGCAATGGATGGCCTATGGGTTTACCTTCTGTTGCTCAAATATGTAATTTATAATTTCAACATATGAAAAAAATATTTTGAAAAGGAATATTATCAAAAAATTATTACTGTGTATTATTGATATATTGATGATGTTTTTGTATGTAAACCAAATGCAATTAATGAGTTGTTTAAATAATTAAATGGTTTAAAAGGCCTAAGATGGATAAAAACAGATGAGGATTTAATGTGCATTCAGTTTCTTGATCTTAAAATAACTAGAAATCAATGCATTCTGGATTACTGTATAACCATTAAACCAATAGTAAAAAAAGTTATATTCCATATAAATCAAAAGTGCCAATGTCACTCAAAATGGCAGGTTTGAAGTCCTTTTTATTTAAAAATAAGTCTTTGCAAATATTCATCGGTTAAAGGCAAAAATATTGAAATTTATTCAAATGAATTGTTAAATGTTGGCTACAATTATAATCATATATGTAATGTTATTAGAGATTTTAATACAAAATATAAGAATACAAATTTTAATAATAGTATTGATTCTCCTGCTAATAAAAAATATGGATATTAATCCCATATATTTCAAATGATCAAGTGACTTTTGTAAGGAAAATTTATAAAAGTATATGTGATATTGCATTTTACACACCTCCTATATTAAAGAAATTAATAAATAACTCCAAAGATAAAACCTCATTTATAAATAAAAATTGTGTCATTTATAAATGGATATGTAGGTGTGGTAGTGGATATATAGGTGAATCTAGATGTACATTGGAAAAAGGAACTAAAGAGCAATTGCTATTATTAAAAAGAGTTCAGAAATCGAAACAAAATTGCATAGTAGATAATATTTCAGCATCTGTTTTTTACAACCATAATAAATCATGTATTTATGGTTTTCACTTTAATTTTATTGATGTAAAAATATTGCAAATTGAAAGAAATAACAATAAAAAAAATAAAGGAAGCTATGATAATATACAAATACAAACACGACTTAATTAACAGGCAAGCAGCAAACGTTAAAATCACGGAATGGTGGGAAAGTTAGTTTTTCAAAGCTTTAGTTGGCAAAGATTACTGGGATAATCAAAAGCACTTCTAAGTGGATAAATTTTATTTAATTATTTAGTTACTGTATTTACAAATATTCAATTATATAATTACATATATTGCTTTAAAAATATAGACATCGAATAATAATATTATTACAATATATGTATAATTTTTTTCAGATATAATAATAATACCATATCTGATGTGGATAGAGAATTTATGAAAATTAGCAAGAATTATTTTGAAGCTCTTAATAGAAATAGGTCAAATTATACTGAGTGGGATTTACCTTTACTCACAAATATTTTAACAGAACTTTATGAACCTCATGAAAAGTTCAACTTTTCTGAAGTGATGCTCAAAAACTCATTTCAAATTGATGACAGAACTTTAAAATATTGTAGATTTGGAGGAAGATCTTGTTCTGCACAGGTAAGAATATAAATATTAATAGTATATTTTCTCTTGCACTACATTACTATAACAAGTTGCTGAAATATAAGGAAACTTGACATTAAGTATTAGATACATGTGTGCACGGATATATATATATATATATATATATAATATTTTTTATAACGGATATTATACTTTTACATTTATATATATATAATCAAAATTACCTCTGGTTTTAGAGTTTATTTTCTTGGCTAGTCTGGTTGAATTGTGAATTTGGGGAAATTTTGATTATTTGTTGACTAGTTTAGTGTTATGCTTTTAATGTTTATATATATATATATATATAGGTGTGAAGGTTGCCTTGACAGCAGTGAGAAATATTGATTACTATATTTTACTGTGAATGTTTAGGTGGTTACTGGTTGGAACTTAATTATATATATATATATTGTACCGGGTCGAAATGCTGAAACCACCTACTTATACATATATATAAGTTTTGGCCAGTTTCAAACTCCTTCATAATACATTTATAATCTTATAAAAGTTACGCGAACGAACCAGCACGTTCGAGCAAAATGGGAGATCTTATTGATAGCTTTAACTATCAATAATGGCCCATCTCGGCTGCGAGATTCAAACCCCTACTATCCAAATACTTTATTTGTTTCAGAGTAAACCCTGGGGCGCCAGCTAGTCCAAGGACTAACGTATTCGGGCAGTAGGCTCTTAATCCAGCGCTTGAAACATTCCCTAAAACTATCCCAGTCTAATTTTAATTCAATAACAAAATTATATAAAATTAGTGGTGGAAAGAATTAATAAAAGGTTGGTAAAAAGAATTGACCGACAAATAAAGTTTAAGTTTTAAAGACAATTTTTTAACTAACATTAAATAATTTTAAACATTCTATAAATTTAAATATAATACACATACATTTTAAATTAACATTTCTAGGCTAGTTTAAATATTCTTGTATATTTTAATAATAGAACACTGGTATTTATCTAATTTAACTAATAACACTGATAGAATGATTACGCACATATTCACTCATATAGCATTCACAAATATAATAATAAAGCATTAATAGCATTTGAAACTTAAACACACATATCAATAGTTCATTTTATGTATGATAGAGTTCATATAATTTGAATCTTGAATATTTACGAATTACAGCGGTCCGCTACTACGTATAAATGATAATAAATAAATGTTTACCTAGGATTTTTGGGAACGTGGATTATTGCTTGTTGTTGGCTGCTTTTGCTGCTTCTGATGGATTATATCTAACTGGTTAGATTTTGACATTTATTGAAGAGATTTTGTGCGAATCCATTGGTCTTATTCTTGAAGACAGTTGAATGTTTGACGGAGGATTTCTGAGTTATTATGCAGACATTATTTCACAGGCAGGTTTTGATGATCTTGTTGGACTAAAAAGGCTGGAGCATGAGCGTATATTTCCAAAAGCTGCTTAACAACGCATGTTTGTTTCTGGATTCATAATAGAAATGCACTGTTATCAAGACTGTCACTGCAAACTAGACTGAATAAAACTCTTAACTGATTGTCGGATAAAATATTCCGTATTTAGACCGATGAAGTGTTTTCCTTTTGATATCCTCCGGCAAATATCTGTTGTCAAAATTCTTTAGCAATTAATCCTATGACGTGTTTTTTGATTGATTGTTTAATTAGTAATAGCTATTTCAAAATGTGTTGTTTTCATATCTTTAATTAGTAGCGCACTGCTGCGTTTTTTTAAATATATTTTTCATTTATTTATAATATTTAATACTGATACATTTATTTTACATTTGCATGTACATATATAATTTTATTCTACACATCAAAACTAGTTTTAATACTTTTTCTTCTTTAATTTAAATGAAGAGATTTATATATTTTTTTAAAGCTTCTAAATTGTATTTCAACTAATAATAGTAAACTCTTTACTTCCTTTTTATAAAACCTTCAGTTTAACTTTAATAAATCCCCCTTCGCACTTTTAATCAATTATTTTTCAACTTTTATTTCAACTCTTTTACGGAAGATTTTTTTGTTTTAATAATTTTTTTACGACAAAATTATTTTATATACATGTGCCAATTTGGTCTTGGCACAATATATATATATATATGTTATACTTAATGTTTTCATGGTTATATGATGTAGATAAATTATAACTTTTTGGGATATATCGTGTATTATTTTCCGTTGAGCACCGATATTTCGACAGAATAGCAACCGCCATTTTCAAGGCTAACTTTTGAAAGAAAAACCGTTAGATCTTAACAAATAATATGACTGTGTGCGAGATGAGAAATGAGATTCCAGTTCAGCATTCACAATATGAGGCTTATCAAAATGGTTTATTTCCCTCAGTATTTTTACCTGTTAATTTTAAGTTAATATTGGATAAAATGAGAGGTTTCCACATAGCTGGAATACTTTGTGCTTCATCAGTTATATTTAAACCAGTAGGTCTCTTTAATATTTCAATTGACTCTCTCATGGTTCTTAAATCATATCTTTCCAAATTAGCAAGTATTTTTATATTGTCAAAATTAGGTTTGTGACCAGTTTTTAAATAATGGAAGTAAAAACTGATGTGCTAATTTTTTGATGAAAAGCATTTTTATGTTCCTTAATTCTGACATTAATTCATCTATTAGACTGACCCACATAGCCTCTTGAGCACTGGAAACATGGAATTTCATAAACTCCTTGGTGTTCCAAAAGTATTCTGTCTTTAGGTTTATACAAAAAATCACCATTTTTTTTGCCAGTAGAAAAAGTGGTCTTTATATTAAAACAAGATAGTCTTCTACTGATTTTATCAGTAACCCCCTAATGTAAGGCAAAATTACTCTATTAAAAGAGGAATTATCAATTCTATCCTCTTTTTTCTTTTTAGTATTAATGTTATATAAAGCCCTACATATGATGTTTTTATTATAATTATTAAAAAGCAGAATACTTTTTGTAAGTTCTATTTCTTGAGAAAGATGTTCTTTATCATAGGTATATATTGTGATGATCGCACATACTGCGGTCACACATATAGATATTTAACATTTAAAGAATGTTAAATATTGTGCTTGGGTTATAAAAAAGTGAGTTTAAAAAAATTACAAAACAAAGAAATGTTTAATTAAAAAAGAGAGGGAATTAGAATCGAAAAGATTCTTATCTTTTACCCTCCAAAGTTCAGATTTTAAAAAAGAATAGAAATATTAAAGTTAGAAATATCGATATCATGTGTTTAGTGTAAGATTAAAAAAAAAATGAGAAAGGAAATATAAATAAAGAGAAACTTAATGATGTAAAAAAAAGCGATAGTTGGAGAGTTTAAACAAAATATAAGTAAAATTTAGAATGCAACGAAAGATAAAGATCTGTTCTTAAAACTACACATTTTGACGAAAAATGAAATGCATATGTGAATGTATGAATAAAGAGAGCAAGGTTTATTTCATGTCAAAATGAAATAATTTTATTAAAGAAAGTGACTAATAAATAAATGTAAAATATTATATTATAAAATTATATCAAATTATAAGTAATTTTGTATAAGTTGTTGAAAGCATTTTTTAAAGTAAAAGGTGTGAAAGAAAAAACCAAGCAGGAGATCAAGATAAGGAAAGAATTTGAAAAATAAAGGACATTAATTAATTGATTGGAAAACAGTATTGATTGAGACTTAGGTGAGGACGCTGCTCTGAAGAAGCAGAAAAATATAATAGAAAGCAGACATGAAAAGTTAAATTTGGAAAAAAAGAACAGAAGCTGAGTCAAAGGACCTCGACATAGCAGACTGAAACTGTATGAACATGAAAACAAACTACAACATAAGGGAAGCTTCAAGGATGTGTGGCTAAGGGCCAGTCGCCATCGCCGGTTGATCCAAACTCCCTTGCTTTAATGGTTCGCGTCTCGATGTAACAACTGCCGACATAGCGCCTGCTGGAGGGTTTGTTTTTTGCCTTGCCTTGATGCCCACAATACGAAGGAGTTCCAACAATCAAATCTAACCGAAGAGCGACCATTCCCTACTAAAGAAGTGGAAAAATTCCACGGGACAGTCAGCAAGACGCCAAGTTTATTCGAAGACTTTATCACCTAGATAATTATGAATAAGACATTTTATATAATTATGTGCACATACCTTTAAATTTAATGCAATTGCCAATCCCACATATAATGAGATAGACATTAATTAGACTCTTTGAATATTTGAAATGACTATAAAGGGATAAGTTATTTCCACAGATTGCAATCATTTATAGAATCTTCTATTGTATTTATTTATTTTTTTGTAGTATTATAGCATAATCTGTTTTTTATTATTATTTATATTGAGTGTTAATAATTTAGAGTGTTTCTTTTATTATAATTTATTGTATTAAAATTTTTTTATTTATGTAAAATCCGTTTCGTCTCTTTCTTCGCCACTTCCAAAAGTAATATAGTCTTAGGATTGGGAAATAATTATTATTCATTTGAGTACTTAATTAACACGTGAAACTAGTGGTGCAGTATTTGATCCCATTAAATTTATAATTATCCAAGTGCTGTAACTCTGTTAAATCTTACAGCAGTCGGGAGAAAGTTGACCGGGAAATATAACCTGGAGCTATACCTGTATAGCATACAAGTTCAGTCAAGTACGGATATAGACTTGTTTATGTCCATATTTTTTCTCTGCATGTGGTAGCGGAAATAGACTCGTTTATGTCTGTATTTTCTCTCTGCTTGTGGTAGCGGAAAGTGGACGATCTTGAATTATAAGAATTCCCCATTATATCTATATAAAAGGGAAGTTTAAGCTTTCGATTGCCGGGTTTCCGTTACAATATATATATAAACTATAAATACCCATTATAAATATACTATATGTAAGTTCCAAATAATTTTAACGGTAAAAATAACAAAATATGTATCTTAATTAATCAGTAGCGCTTTCGATTACATAATAATTATTTGAAACTTATATATTAAAACAATTTGTTAATAGCAAACTGGTTTCCAAATGTAATTGACAACATTTATTTTAATTTATTAAATATTGGCTGCTGTGTGTGTGTATATGTATCTTCATAAAACAATTGGAAAAAATGATGAGACCTATCATTCTCTCATCCCTTCTTTCTCTATACATTTATAAATCTAGTTATGCAATTGTTACATTGCAATGTAATTAAAATATAAAATATTATATAATAGCAAAATTCTGAATTACAAACTATGACAATATAAGACCCCTTGGATGATTTCAGTGATCACCTGCCCCAAGATCCAATCTCCTGCAATGGAATTATCTATTCGGAATATAATTGTATGTATATTTGTTAACTATAGACTGCATTATATTTATGGTTGGGTCTGTTCAACTTTTATCTTTTATTTTAAAATAAGGCAAATTAAATTTACATATAAATACAATTCAAGCCTATTCTCATTTACAATAGTGAAATTGTGACTTGGCATAGCTAATGAAGGGAGTTCATTTGAAACTAGTCTATGAGTATTCTATTGTAAAGATAACAATTCTCAGTTTGAAATTTATATAATATTTTATACAAATAATAAATTGATAGAGAGAGCTTAAATACCCTCATTTTGTTCCAGAAGAGTACTTTGTGACACGAACATCTACCACACAAAATTGATGATGACAATTAAAGCTCACAAAACGAGAGAAAAGAATATTTGAAGTAAATAATATTTCCTTTAATCAATCTGACTTAAATATAAACTCTGGAGAATTTATAATTCACACATAAACACACAAATTGATGGAAACAAAATTATATGACAATGTATTTAATTTTAAATAATACCCTTTGTTTTATATTTATTCACCATTAATAATTAATAAATATATAATGGTTATATTGTCACTATACATCGATATTAAAATGTACGTATACAGGAAGTACATCATAAGTATACATAAATTTATATAATTAGGGCTAGCCTTTTTTATAAAAGGGCCTGCATAAACATTGTTTAGAGCCGTAAAAAAAAATTCAAATAAAAAAATACCAATATCCTATAAATAATTTATAATTTTTATACATAAAATATATATATATACTTTAAATATTAAATGTTTTTATTTATTTATTTGATTATTTTATCGATTTAAAAAAAAACAGTTTAACAATTAAAAAAAGATCATGAAGGAACCAGGAGATAGATTTACTCATGGATTTACTAAGTTCTTTAATTCTAATAGCATAATCATAGATTTGATAATCATTATCTATATTGTTTGTTTTGCATTTATCCACATTTAAATAAAAAAATGGCTGTTAAATTTCATTTGCACACAAAGACCATTAAAGATTAAATGAAAGAATAAAGGTTCATAAAAGTAGGGTTAGAAATAAATATCTGATTTCCGCTTTATATATCTATGATAAAGATACAGGCCACACTATTAATTTTGATGAAGCTAAGGTTGTCTTCTTTGAGAGAGATTAAATAAAAAAAAGAATTAAAGAATGTTTATTATTAAAAATTTATGATTCTGAAGCAATTAACTTATTTATAAGTTCTTTTAATATTAAGGGTGTATGGAAGGCAAGTGAAATTGTGGGTAATGTTTAGTTTAAATATGTTGTTATTTTGTAGTTCTTTACACTTGAGAAGTCTGCTTGAAGCAGTGAAATCATTGGTAGTGTTTTAAAGTTATTTTTTGTCTAGTCTGGTTGAATTGTAAATTTGGGGTAATTTTAATTATATATATATATATATATATATATATAATATTTAAATACATGTATATTGTCTACATTAAACTTAATAATATTGGCATCAACAGGGGATTGTGGATATTCAATGATATGTATGGTTGAAGAGTTGTAGAGTGGAGATGATTGAAGCTTGTCCATTAAAGTTTGAAAATTTGCTAATTTGCTATAAACTGAGCACAGATTGTATATATGTGTGGGAGATGATGATGTGGATCAACTGATGAGTGCTAATTCAGCATGAAATATGTATATTGGAGATCATTTATGTGTATATAGTCATTTGTTTCAGTTGTATAAAATAGATTGGATAGCTATAGGGTACTTGAAAGTCTGAGTTAAAGCCCAAGTTTGTGTAAAATAATATTTATATATAACAAATACTAATGAAAGTAATAATTCTTTTGAGAAAAATATTAATTTTAAAATATGTAGAATTATTAGAATATGAGAAATTGTCCAGTAAATATATAAAATGCCCCAAAATAGTTTTTTTTTTTAAAAAAAAATCTGGAATAGTATGCTTCATTGGTTTAGAGTTGTAATTATAAATTTATTAAACGCACATTGATTAAGTAAGTAATATTTACTGAGGCTATAACCTCGATAATATGCGTATAAAATATGCGATAGTAGGGACCTCTACAGGTATTTTAACCACAAGCTTACGCTATGGAAGAAAAGAGGTCCCTACTATCGCATTTTATACGCATATTATCGAGGTTATAAGCATTAATAAATATTCATTAGTTTAGCTAACTTATATATATATTTAGAAATGACAGATTAATAATTTATTTGCAGATGAACTTAATTAAAATATTTCTCTTTTTGGTTCCTGATTTAACATAAAAATAATTAATCTTGATAGTTGGCTTTATTTGAGAGAAGAATAAGTCACTCTATGATTTTTTGATGAAAATTGATGAAAGGAGCTAGAATTTAGAGAACTTGGGTAAATTTAATTTTTACATTTACTTACCCTTAACATAGGATTTCAGATCTTTTTTTTTTTTATTAGTAGAGATTTTTAATTCAAAGAGTAGCTTGATTGCGAAAAGTAATCTCTTCCTTTTTCTTTTGAGAGTATCTATTACCGAATGAAGATAAGAAGTTCAGTCAAGTAATAATTGAAGGACTGCTCTTATGGGTCTTCTTTTTATAAAGTTGCACTGCTTTTCTTATCAGCTTTTTTATTTACATAAAACACAATAAAAATTGTAATTGAAATAGTTTAATTAAAATAATTACAAAATATAACAAAACATTTTTAATGAATAATGTTTCTGTAGTGTAATTTTCACTATACCATTCTCACACAATTTAGGGACTGGTTTTATCTGCTTTTAACATCCTCTAGAGAGGTGTAATAGCAAACATGGTATGTTTATGATTACACTCCTCTACATGTATGCTTATGATTACATGCCTCTATAGAGTGTTAAAAGTGGATAGAAATCAGTCTTTACCTTGTGTGAGGGTGGTGTAGGAAAAATTACACTACGGAAATATTATCCATTAAGTGGATAATAAATATCTAATAAAAATGATTAAAATATTTTAAAAGTTAAATTAACTAATTTTTTTTTTACAATATTATTTTATTTAAAAATTATAGTTATATCTAGTTTTAAAGTAACATTCATACACGCAGCATATATATAAATACGCACATATATAAATATATATGTTGTATCTAATTATAAAGCGCTATACTAAAAATACTTGGAATAAATGAAAAGTGAATTTTTGTGATTTTTACTTCAGATTCAATTTTTTATGAATTGTTCATTTCATCACCATCATCACCCCCAAGTTAATACAAAATTTAAATATAAAATTAAATATAAATAAATATCATGAACATGAGGGGCACGTGAGATCAGCATAGGATGAACTGTAATTTCACTAGCATTATGCAAAAGTAATAATCATTCATCATCATGAATGATCAATAATAAAAATAAATCAATAGTCAATCTTGTGACTGGATTTGAAATGGGTCTACTATAGATCAGACTGATTATTTAGCCCTTTTCAGCTTGGAGCAATTATTTAAACAATAATTTGGATGCACTTGCTTAGGCACTACTCCTCAAAATACAACAATAGGTCAAATAATTCTGATATACTAAAAACATCCTGACCATTATTAATGCTTTGGCCACTTAGTACCATTAATGTACTGGCCAACTATAAATTTAATTTCTAAATAATTAAAATGAAATGTAGTGCATGGACTTTAAAGGATATCCCCTTTGCATCAACCAGGATCATCATGATCTGGATGTTCATAACACCAAACAAAAACCCCTTTTCTATAACAGACCATTAGGCACAAATGTAGCTCAGAGAGTAAAAGTTCTATAATTGTTACTGTGATCAAGAGATATAATACAAATGTATAATATTCTAAAACTATTTAGGATTGAGTAAATTCACTAAAATAACTTTAACAACTATTGAGTTCAACACCAAGTTCAAAGCACTTTTTTGTTTCATATAAACACGGGCGCCAGCTATCTATTCAGAAGAATAAACAACACACTTTGAACAATGGCCACTAACTCAATGCCTAAGTTATACCCATAGACTAGCCCAGCTATTTGTGATCATTAACAGATTATACATAATTAGTGGTGAAAGGAATTAATAAAGAATTGATGAAAGAATTGATAAGAATTGTAAGAGAGATGGGTAAAAAGAATTGACCGACAAATAAAGTTTAAGTTTTAAAGACCATTTATTTTAATTAACATTTACTAATTTTAAACATTTTTTAAATCTAATATAACACATGCACATTTTAATTTAACATACTATAAAATATCTTATGAGAAAGCATAAATAATATTTGACATTTATAAATCATATAGCATTCACAAACACACACATCAATAGTTCATTTTATGTATGCTTATAAAGTTCAAATTACTTGTCTCTAGAGGCTTTACAAATTAATGTGATGGCTATTATAGAAATAAGAATATGAAATATTATTACCTAGGATTTTGGATGTGGATGTAGAACTTCATTTGCTTTGGTTACTGCTTTAGGTGAGAATATTTTCAGCCAGCTGGGACATTTCTTTGAAGAGTTTTATTATTATTCACTTTTATTATTATTGGAGACAATTAGATACTGATGGAGATTTCCAAGCTGTTACACAGACATTATTTCATGGGTAGATCTTGCTGTTTTCATCGGACTTCAGGCTGGAGAAATGTATGTTCCCAACAGCTGCTCAGCACTGCATTTTTATTTCTGGATTCATAATAAACTGAACTGTTATCTGAACTGAAACAATTAACTCAACTGAATGTCCTCACTGAACTGTCTGATAAAATTTTACTATTTATTTCCTGTGAAGTGTTTTTCTTTTAATATCCTCCGGCAATATGTGTTGTCGAAATTCCTTAGTAGCTAATCCTGTGACAACATGTTTTTGAAGATTGTTTAATTAGTAATAGCCATGCAAATGTGTTGTTTTATATTTTTAATTAGTGGCTAATCCTTTGGAGACAAGCTTTTTAATCCTATTCTTTTATATTTTAATTAATAGCCATCACTGTGTTTTTTAATGATAATCTTTTATTTCATTTTAATATTTATTACGCATACATATTTATTTATTTACAATCACACATATATATGCACATATATAACTAGTTTTAAGATTACTTTTTCTTTAATTCGAATGAAGAAATTTATATTTTTTAAACTTGAAAATAAACTTTCAACCAATGATAATAAACTCTACTTCCTTTTATAAAACTTTTAGTTTAATTTTTCTAACCAAAACTCCCCCTCCCCCCTTTTAATTAATTAATTGTAACTTTTATTTCAAACTCTTTGACTTTTACTTTTTTCGAAAACAAACTGTAATAAAACTCTTAAACTTTTAAATACGTTTTCTTTTACTAAAGATTTTTATTTTAATAATTTTTTTAAATAAAATTATGTTCCAATATTCAATATTGGTACACCCCCCCCCTTTGAGAGTAAAATGCATCATTTTTGACCATTTTATCTCTGACTTTAATTCTTAATTTATTATTTTTCTAAGTTTGCCTTTTTAATATCTCTCACTTTACATACTAAGGGCAATCTTCAATTATGCTTTACATCTTTTTATGCTGACAACATTGCTTACAATGTTCTGAGCCCTGGATAGTGACCATGAGGACAAACTAATTTTGTGGCACAGGGCTCTTTTGGAAATGAGGCGGATGCAGATTTCCCGACTTATACCGACTTACACTAGGAAAAATGAAGCTTCAGTTGCAAATTCTCTTGATCGGACTTTGACTAAGAAAAGGTCACTGAGAATGGCAGGAATTTTCAACTGTCCATTTTTGACTTATGCTTTGGAACGAGGTACGAGATATGGGGATTCTCCCCTGGAGAAGTGACTTGCAGCTCATGCTGGATTTTTTCAGTGCGCATTTTGAAAGAGGAATGATCCCTGCCAATTCATTATGGGTACTAAAATTTATCCAGTCAACAGCTTTAAACTTATCCTCATCTAAACTTATTTCTATACTATGTTCATCCCTTTAATTTCAAACCCTTATACATTCTTAATATAACTTAGAATGACTTTCGTTTATATTTTATCTATTTTAACCTTACAATATTATTTTTAAGTTAACATGAACATTATCTTAAACATTTATTTATCTTAATCTTTATTCTAAACCCTTACGAATATTATTTTAACATATTTATATTACAGTACTATTCTAAATTATCGTGGACATCAGTTTACATATTTATTTATATTACGATATTTTTAACCCATTACTTTAACTTCTTTACTTACGTGTGTATATTCAGAAAACTATTTTATTTTACTGCTCTTTATTATTATACAAAGATTTTATTGGACTTGATTACTTTAAATAATTTATTTATTTCCTTTTATTAACTTACATATATTCAAAACTATTTTATTTTAATGTGCGTGTACTCAGAAAAAAAAACTATTTTACTTTATTACGATTCATTGTTTATCATTTTTTTACTACAGATATATTATACTTATTTCTTTAACTTGCTTTGATTCTACGTATTTCCATTATCTTACTCATTTATTTAAACCTATAAAACTTTACTTTTACATCACTAATTTGACCCATTTATTTAACTTGATTTTATTGATTGATTTTTTTTAATTTTTTATTTGAACTGTTTATTTACGAGCATTTTCTTTCTTAATATGTGCATGGGAAAAAAAAAATCTTTTATTTACGAAGCCTCCATTATTATTATTACTTTCAAACATTTAATTTATTATTATTCAGTTATTTTTAATTTTATTATCTTAGTTTTAAATAGAAGTTTCAGATTTAAACTTTTCAGATTTATTTACGTTAGAATAATTATTTTACTCATAGTCCATTTCCGGTCCTTATTGTTTCCATCTACTTTAATATTCCATCCCTATTACTAACTTTTAAACTTTATCAGGCAGTTCCTTCTTTCTACATACTAAGTCTATAATATAAACTAACTTTCCTCTCTTATTTATTATTTTATCTCTTTCATGCTCTGTTCTATTTTCTGTCTTGTAAATCAGAAAACCTTTAAGCTTCGCAGACCTCCATATTTTTCCTAATCGTAAATTTTTTTTCCTATTCTTTTTCTTCATTTTAAATCTTCATTTAAAACGAACACGAACTTTTACTTTAACCTTTTTAAATATTTGTAAAAATATTTCTACACTATCTTCTACCTTGAACTTATGTCTCTCTTCTATTTCTTGATCTACATTTGTTTCTACTTTCTCTGTAGCAACACTATCTGATTCTAATTTAATTTCTATTTCCAAACTACTATATTTACCACTATCTGACTCTACTATCTCTTTCATAACCTCAACTTCCTTATTTTCTTTGACAAAATCTACTTCTATGATCTCTTGATTTTTCTCTACCTTTCCTCTAATTTCACATGTTATTTCTTTCATTTCTCTAATTTCCATTCTAAGTTCATTAATTTCTCCTTTGACCTGACTAATTTCTTCCTTCAATTCTGCTTTGAGTTCTAACTGGCTTTGTTTAAATTTCTGACACAATTCTTCTTTGAACTCTTGCATCATATTCATCATCATTTTCATCATCATTCATGTCTCAGATGTCTCTTTGTTTTGTTTCTCTACTAACTGGGGATTTTTGAAATATATTGGGCATTCTTCCAGCTCGATTTCTCTATTCATAGTTACGCTATTACTTTTTATTTTTTTAAAATTATCCTTCACATTAACAAATCAAATATTATTATTGTTTATTTATTTTTCTTACTAAGACGGAAACACATGACTAACTCCAGTCTCTTTGTCTGTTTTTCTCTACCCGATCTAACTGCTTTAACTCCACCCAAACATCACCTGTCTCTGATTTAACAGAATGATTTATTTTAACTAACGTAAATAGCATAAATCTCTTTTCATTTTAAAGAAAAAAAAAGTTTTTCGTCAATTCTTTTTTTAAAAAAATAAAATCAAACCACTTTAACATATGTAATTTAGCTTTTGTATAAAATTTTTTTTAAACAAGAAAAAAAGTATTTAGTTAACTGTCATTTATAACAGGTTTGGCTCATGTTGGTCATGCCATTGTACCATGTTCGAATATGGGACGATCGAAACACTGGACTCTTAGGCAGAGAATAACATACTCAGAAAGTATGTATGTCCAAACAATAGCTATAAAATGTATAACTAGCATCACATTTCCAGGACATAACTTCTTCTCAACTATTGAGTTCAACACCAAGTTCAAAGCACTTTTTTGTTTCGTGTAAACATGGGTGCCAGCTATCTATTCAGAAGAATAAACAACGCACTTTGAACAATGGCCACTAACTCAATGCCTAAGTTATACCCATAGACTAGCTCAGCTATTTGTAATCACTAACAGATTATACATAATTAGTGGTGAAAAGAATTAATAAAAAATTGATGAAAAAATTGATAAAAAGAATTGTAAGAAAGATTGGTAAAAAGAATTGATTGACAAATAAAGTTTAGTTTTAAAGACCATTTATTGTAATTAACATTTACTAATTTTAAACATTTTCTAAATCTAATATAACATACACACACATTTTAATTTAACATACTATAATATATCTTATGAGAAAGCATAAATAATATTTGACGTTTATAAATTATATAGCATTCACAAACATGCACAACAATAGTTCATTTTATGCATGCTTACAGAGTTCAAATTACTTGTCTCTAGAGGCTTTACAAATTAATGCGATGGCTACTATAGAAATAAGAATATAAAATATTATTACCTAGGATTTTGGATGTGGATATAGAACTTCATTTTCTTTGGTTACTGCTTTAGGTGAGAATATTTCCAGCCAGCTGGGACGTTTCCTTGAAGAGTTAAGATAACACATGCACATTTTAAATTAACATATTATAATATATCTTATGAGAAACCATAAATAATATTTGACATTTATAAATCATATAGCATTCACAAACATGCATATCAATAGTTCATTTTATGCATGTTTATAGAATTCAAATTACTTGTCTCTAGAGGCTTTACAAATTAATGCGATGGCTACTATAGAAATAAGAATACAAAATATTATTACCCAGGATTTTGGATGTGGATGTAGAACTTCATTTTCTTTGGTTACTGCTTTAGGTGAGAATATTTCCAGCTGGCTGGGACGTTTCCTTGAAGAGTTTCATTATTATTCACTTTTATTATTATTGGAGACAATTAGATACTGATGGAGATTTCCAAGCTGTTATGTAGACATTATTTTATGGGTAGATCTTGCTGTCTTCATCGTACTTCAGGCTGGAGAAACGTATATTCCCAAAAGCTGCTCAGCACTGCATTTTTATTTCTGGATACATAATAAACTGAACTGTTATCTGAACTGAAACAATTAACTCGACTGAATGTCCTCACTGAACTGTCTGATAAAATTTTACTATTTATATCCTGCGAAGTGTTTTTCTTTTAATATCCTCCGGCAATATGTGTTGTCGAAATTCCTTTAGTAGCTAATTCTGTGACATGTTTTTGAAGATTGATTAATTAGTAATAGCCATGCAAATGTGTTGTTTTATATTTTTAATTAGTAGCTAATCCTTTGGAGACAAGCTTTTTAATCCTGTTGTTTTATATTTTAATTAATAGCTATTGCTGTTTTTTAATGATAATCTTTTATTTCATTTTAATATTTATTATGCATACATTTTTATTTATTTACAATCGCACATATATATGCACATATATAACTAGTTTTAAGATTACTTTTTCTTTAATTCGAATGAAAAGAGATTTATATTTTTTAAACTTGAAAATCAACTTTCAACTAATGATAATAAACTCTAGTTCCTTTTATACAACTTTTAGTTTAATTTTTCTAACCAAAACTCCCCCTCCCCCTTTTAATTAATTAATTGTAACTTTTGCTTCAAACTCTTTGACTTTTACTTTTTTCGAAAACAAACTGTAATAAAACTCTTAAACTTTTAAATACGTTTTCTTTTACGAAAGATTTTTATTTTAATAATTTTTTTAAATAAAATTATTATGTGCCAATATTCAATATTGGTACAATATATATATATATAGTTCAAAATTGCAACAATATTTTTTTTTATATAAACAGATTTATGCAACGTATATATTTTTTTAAAATGTATATACACCTTCATATAGGACAGCCATACTTTTGCAGTAATATTCAAATATGCAGTTTGAAATAAGACTCCAATTACCTTTGACTTGGTGCAATGAGTGTTTAGTATTATATAAATTTCAGTGCAAGTATAGCAATACATTAATATGTTTACCTGTAATATTTACACAGAAAAATAAAGCATTTCTCATGAATCTATTTACATAAAGTTTTGGTCACTACTTTGACTTGGAGGATAGATGTTTAGATTCTAACTTACCTGAAGAGGAAAGATTGTAACAAAATTATATATATATATATTGATAAGTACATTGATGTGTAATTAATTTATTATGAATTTCATGTTTAAAAATCTAAAAGTTTAATATTAAGAGAATAAAATGTAAAAACTAAAGAGTAGGGGGAGAGAGGGAATTTTTGTATTGAATAAAATAAACTGTAAATGCTGTTTACAGTTAATAAGTTGTTTAAAATAATAAGCTGTTTAAAATAAAAGATTTTTTTTGTTTAAAAGAAGAAAAAAAGTATTGTAATAAATAAATGATTTAATATTCTTTAAATGAATTTTTAATAAAATGATAAATAGATTTTGTTTTATTTTATAATAAAATAAATAAATATATGTGCATGTGTGTATGCAATTTTTAATAAAAAGTAGACGCTAGAAGCTGATTTTATTTCACTAGACGAAGAATGCTGCTGCTAAAAATAGTTTTCCATTGTTTAAAAAAGTATAAATAGCTCAATTTTGTTCATTCTTGGTTCAGACTTTCTCATTTTAATAAAATATTTTTGAAGAAATATTTCCAAAATGATGCATTGTTAAAAAACCAACGTATTTGCAGTTGACTGAAAAGCCGCTCTCTGCGCATCTAAGAGCTGCGATTAGTTCGGAAGGTAATCATGTTAAAATAGACTACATGGATAGCAGAGTGCGGGGAACACCAAACCAGCCATGGAAATATTAGGACACAGGATCTACAAAAGAATTTTACCAGTCGATGAGTTCAGAGATAATTCCATTATACTGTTTCTGTCATATTTAAAAACCTAATTATTTGACTTTGATATATAAACATTCCAATTTTCTTTAAAAATAAAGATAGACTTTATTAAGAAAACTTTGAACCTTTTAAATTAAACTTAAAAAAAGAATAAGCTTTAAACTTCCAAAGATAATATTTGAAATGATAAAATAAGTAAAAGCAGCTTCCTTCTATTAAATAATATTTTTGGCATGCACGTATGTGTGATTTGATTTTTAAATTTAAACTTTAAAAATAATAATAATAAAATATGATGTAACGTGTATAATTTATTTGCTCAAGTAATATATTAAAATGCTTATTTTAATCTTTTAAAAAAGAAGTGTATGTGTGTTCCATTATAAGATAAAATGATGCATTTATTTTAAAATAAAGTAAGACATTTAAATTATTTTTCTTAAAATATTTATGTTTATTTCTGATGTGTGTGGGTAAGTATAAATATTTATTTTCTTAATAAGAGTAGGAGGCAAAAAATCCAATCATTAATAATAGTATTTAGAAAAGATTCGCCAAGTGAAATCTATAAATGTTTCGTATTCAGTATAATGTTATTATTATTAGTTTTAAAGGAGCAAAGTATTATTTTAGAATGGTTCGGGGGAAATTATTTTAGTTTTAGAAAATAGTAGCAGTTTAGAACAGGTGGGCATTTAAGATATACCTTTTGTTTGTTTATTAGTAGGTGGTTGGAACCAATTGAGCTAGCGGACATTTCAGGCACCGGATTATGCTGATCAGATGGACATGCTAATTCTAATGTAATTAGTTGGTGCCTAAGGGATTTTCTTTCTTCTTTAAAAATAATAATAAAGTGTTTATTTGATCAGTATATATTTGGTAGTCAAGTGTTGGATGTTATTAATAGTTCGCTATTGATAATAGTTGACACTTTTCCTGAAAACCAACCATTGTCTGAAAGGGAAATTTAGGAGGACAAAATATCATAAAATATTAGTTAATATTTTATTTGTCGATGCTTAGTGTTTGTTGTTTTCCGTAGTTTAAAAGTTTAAATTATAAGTAGTAAATTAAACACATACAAGATGGCAGACAGAAACTTTTATAAACATTGTTACACTCGTGGATCTAGTTCAATTTTAGTTTAGAAATCTAGAACAACATGAAGCGTGGATCTGACCTACAGATCCATTGCTTCAATATATATATAACCATTAGAAACCAGTCAATACTTAGACACACAAACTGTTGTCAAGGAAACCTTCTTTTAACAATAGAGGTGGAATCCCACCTCCATTAATGGTCTTATATTTATAAAGACACTAAAGATTGCAACTTGACTACATAGATTGAAATTATTGATTGGAAGAAGTTTAAATAAACCTCCTTAAATAGGTAAATGTAATCTGTTCTGAATGTATAATCAATTATAACATTACAAATTGCAATTATAATTTTCAAATTGCACCTAAAATATTTAAATAATAGGTGTAATAATGTTCAAGGCTAAATAGGTTATATATATATCATGAGCAATTCTAGATTGCCAAGTAATCTAGAGATTTGAAAATACTTGAATATCCATATGATATATTTTAATTACAATGAATTTGATTTGCAGATTTCAGGTTGGATCAATTAAATCTTAATATTTATATTTTCCAATAGGTAGGGATAATAAATATTTACATTATAACACCCAAAGTCATAAATTTTTGTACATAGAACAGATGCTCAGAAATCCTTTTAGCCAAGTTAATTATTCTCTCCTTTGAAACATTGTAAACTGGAATAAATTCATATACTTAAATTATTTCTTTATCAAATCATTTTTTTTGGCCTTGATTTGTTTTTTTCCTCCTTTCCTAATTTAATACAAACTGTTTATTAGTTCCACTATCCTATTTTTATACTTCTCAATTGCATTATATCTATTTGCTCTCTTAACCATTAATTTTTGCCTACTCTCTATACAATTTTCTGTTTTAACATGCTATATTCAAAAATGATTATTTAACACACTTTTTCTGCCCATGTCTGCATAAACTCATCTCCATTCCAAATCGTTGTTCAATATTTGTCTTCTTTCTCTGGTGTTTTATATCAAATAATAATAAGCTCCCTTTAGTGTTATCATACCTTCCTTAATATTGTATATAGTTTTTATTTTTATATAACTCCTGATTATTTTTTAAATTTATATTTACTTTTTATAACTACTATTTTTTATTAAGCAACTTATCTATTCTCTTTATATACCCTTTCATAATTGTGTATTCAATACCTTCTCTCTCTTTCTACATATTTATCTCATTTCTTAAAAAAAAAAAATAGTATATTCTATTTCTTGCTATGCCATCTGATATTAAAAATTATGTCTTAATCTAAAAAAAAGGTTGTTAAGTTTCTGCTAACTAAAATCTCTATTTGTAAACATGTGACCTATTTATTTATAATAGTTATTTTTTCTCTTACTCTGCTTACATATTTTAAGTGCATCATTCCTATATAATATTATTATTAACGACATCTATATTTTATAATCTTTTAAAAGTTTTACTTCTTTTTTTTTTAATTTCCCATGTTTCTAATCTTTCAAACAATTTATTTCATGCTAAATATTTCTCAAGAATTTTCCCTCTGTCTGTTATCTACTGATGCACATTTCATTAAAATATTTAAACATTTTTTTTGCGTAGATTACAAAATTTTAACCAATGACAGCCCACAAAACAGAATATTTCTAATCTCATAATCACTCAGCCATTTTATTTTTCCATACCAATAATTGGTTAAAGACGTAATATATTTTTTGTTTTTATTGATTAACAAATAATAATATCTGGAGTATCGATTTTTACTTTTTATTTCAATTTTTGTATATAATGGGAATTGGGAAAGTATATATATATTCAACACTAACATCCATCATGATAAATATTTAAAATATGTCTTTTAATATTTTGTTATATTTATATGTAAATTTATAAACGTTAACGAGAGAAAAAGATAACATTTTAGTGGTTATCATAAATGAAAACAATAAACATTTATTCGCTCCGAAAAGAAACTAGAATAGATAAACTAATCTTTCTTATTGCATTGTCAAATATATATTATATAATACTAAATCATTCATGCACTTTACTACTCGTAGCAGTTGGAGTTATGAGATATAAAAGTTCTGAAGAAGATTTCTGGGGCAATCAAAACTGTAAACTGTAAAAGAGGGTAATAAATAAAGCATTATGTAACAGTAGTAAAGTGCATGGATGATTTAGTATTATATGACAGAGTAGATAAACCTACTATGCTCAAATAATTATTAATGTCACAACAATAAGCAGTTCAAATGGTGCTAGTTATTTATGTTGATGAAAGCAACTGAATCATGGTGAAACTTACTGAAATCCACCAAGTATAATGTTTCTGGGACTGCCATAATTAGTAGCTCTTTGAATAGAATATCAAGCATTGCTTAAAATAATTCTTTTTAAAAATGGGTTAATTAGTTTTATTTACATAATTATTACCAAAATATTGAATAATTTTTATATTATTGTAATTTCAAACACAAATATAATTAATTTTTTTCTGGTGGTACTTATTGGACTAGCCATACTTGATTTTAACACCATCTATTTTTTAATTATTAATAATATCTTATTAGCTATGATACTCAAAAATAATAATAGGAAAACAACACAGTCTGTGTTTAAATCCTTTCTAATTACATCTTATGTTCAGTATATACATTATACTGGTATTCAAATATTACAAATTAATATTAATAGATCAGAATTGTTGGTCATTAAATAATTAAAAATCACATGCAATTCTGAATAAAGCACAATGAATGTTTCTAAAAAAAATTGAGTGTTTGTGTTGTGTTTGGCTAAATTGCAGGGTCCATATTCAAACCAACAGTAATATAAAAAAAAATATGAACACTCCCAAAATACAGTTGTATGTAGATAAACATAGTTAATACTGTTCTGGTCATGCTGAATGACTGGACTCACTTCCAGCTGCTTATTTAGCCTGCCTCATGAGTTCTAGTCTTAACTTTCAGCTGCACTGGACAGCTTGCCTTGAGTTTGTTAAATGACTCTTCTGGCTGCACAAGACAGCTTGCCTTGAGTCTGCTGTAGTCACAGCAGCTTTCAGTCCTATCGAGTATTACTTCACTGTGCAGACATATCAGTAGTGAATATAATAGAAACACCTTCACTGTTAGAAGTGGTTTCAATGGGGAACACATTACATTGTATAGGTAGACAGAAGTTCTCTGGCTTGCCTCAAAAAGGCTCCTATTTATTGCCAGATCCCTTATTTTACTGGCAGCAATCGGATTCAGAGAACCTAACCATTGGTAGGATTTTATACACATGTTTACACATTGGTTAGTGGCAATGAGTACTCAATACAATCAGATAAGAAAAGAATCTGGACTAGCCCACTTCTGAAGACAAGGTCAGACATGACACTTTGGCTTCTCAAACATTTTATACTTTGTATGAAATTTTCTAATATTTTTAAAATAGTTCTGGACTTAATTTCCGTAAGAGAAACAAAACCGAAGCTTGTCTCGATGAAGTAATATTTGTCAAAAAAAAAAAAATAAAAACTTTTCTTTCAAATAACATCTCATTTGTATGTATATGATAAAAAAAAAAAACAACTTTTTTTTTTTCAGGATTTTACATTATCGTTTAATTATAAATATCAGCTGTGCTGGACATTTAATGGACATTCTCAGACTCCACTCAGTCAAACAAATCCTGGATCAGATTATGGATTTAAATTTAGTGTGGATTTAAAAGAGGTAAATAATTTTTTTTATTTTTAAAACTATATATATAATAAATATTAAAATTTGATACCATTAATAAAAGTGAAAGACTATTGCTGTGAATAAAGCTCGATAAAATTAGGCAGGTGTAAATTAAATCCATATAACATCTAATTATTATAATACTCATTATAGGGTAATGAACATTAAGGTGCCCTATTAAGCAAAATATGAAACTAATATTTATTCACTGTTAATTGTTAATAACTATACTCTTGCGTTTGTTAATTGACAATTATTTAATATCTAGTTAATTTTATTTTTTATTTACTAATCGTACGATATCTCATTATTCTATTTCCTCTACAATCTGCCACCCCACATTCTTTTACTAACTAAATTTATATGGTATAGAACCAACTATATATACACACACATTTGGTCTAAATAGAGGCGTCAAAATTAAAATATCAATAAATAGAAGTTGTAGAAGTTGAGGAAATCTCCCCTTACCCCAAACATTCATTAAAAATCTCGTTTCATATTTTGGGAGTTCTTATAACACTTCACACATTTCTTTTATTTATTAGTAAAGCACATTTTGTTACATATATATTCATACGCAGTTATAGAATAAAATGGTGTTGTATGCATATTACTCGCAATTGACGTAGATAGAAGTCATTTTACGCGACTAACACCAGGTTTTTAAAAATCTTGTTACTTTATTTATCGGAAGACATTAAAAAATTTGTCTAGCTTTACAATGATCAAGGGTTAACCTATCATATGAGTGGCTAAAATTTCATTTAAGATTAATATAAATTTTATTTATTATTTATGTAAGCAAGTTAAATTAATACTTTGTATAGTTATTGGTAAAAACTAATATCTCTGATTTTAATCCTGATACTTAGATGCTCAAATATCATATGATCTTTCGAACAACTAATCATGTGATTATATATGTATATAAATGAATATTGACATTTGATACAGAAGAAAATGGTAAAGAAAAACAGAGCATAGAAATAAGACATTTCCCTTCGTCATGGATCAACTCAGATTAACTTAGGACTCCTAGTTAATACAATTTAGACAATCATTTTCTGTTTTTTGGATGGCAATTATGTTGATTATCTGAAAAAAAAAATTCTAAACCTGTTATGACTGCAAAAAATTTCCAAGGTTTATTCAATCTGAATTCAAATTCTAGTTTATCGATATTGAAGGTAGCCATGCTACATTTAGAAAACCTTTTTAGATTTACTTAGAACTGAAAAAATTGTCAAAGTTTACCAGCCTAAGCTCAAATCTTAAATTTTGAACATGATAGACTCTAATCACAAACATCCAATAATATAAAACTATTTAAACTATATTTACAGTGAAATACAAAACAAAATATAAAACACTCAATTAAGCTTAATAGTAATAACTGTATTTTATACTCAACAAAAATTGCTATTGTTTATTATAATTTATGTTTTTCTTTATTATACCAAAAAAGTGATAAATACATATAAAGAATTATAGCCACCCACATAACAACACCAAAATCCAATTCAGCTTAAGCAACTTGTTAATACATATTACTTCAAATATAAGCCACCCCTAAATTTAAGTGACAGTAGGATTTTAAGGCCAAAAAATTAACCCCTGAATTTAAGCCACATATATGTACTTAAATAGGAAAGTAATATACATACAATAAACTCACCTAATTTATTGAGAATCTTCTTCAGATATACGGTACGTTCACTTTCTACATCTTCACTTTCGGAACTTGAATTCTCATCTTCACTATTCCATCAGATATATCATCTTCAGGCCATTTAAATTACAGCCAAATGTTATAATTTCTTTGTCAATTTGCTTTTGTGTAAAAGTATATTTTTTATTAAAATATGAATCATTCTTCTAAAATAGTTTATATTTTTACAAATATTTTCTGAAAAAAAAAAAAGATAAAATAAGGCTCTAAAACATTCATTTTCACTTTGAAATTCAAAACAAAAACATCAGAATTGTCAACATCAGCAAAATAATGTTAAAAGATTCTAAAACATTTGTTTTCACTTTAAAAATCAAAACGAAAAGATTGGAATTATCAAAATTTTGACAGGCACACTCTTGTGTAGAGAATAACAACCAACCAATCAACACTTTGGAAGACAACTTTTTTCTATAAAATCCAGTAAAATCAGCAAAATAATATTAAAAGTAGTGATTTTAAAGAGAGTTAAAGCCATTTACGAAATTAATTAAAAAAATATTGATTAAAAAAGATTTAACACTCTTTTCTACACAGGAAACAATCATAATACTATATGCATGTATAGCATAAAGCAAAGATCCATAGAAATAAAATGTTAAAAATTTCTACTTCCAATTTAAGTCTCACCCCTCTGTTAGGGATCCAAAATTTGGGAAAAAATGCCACTTATATTTGAAGTAATTTAGTAATTGTTTAACAACAATTAGAAAAAGATGATTCCATTTCTTTCTAACAAGTCTTAGTTATATAAAAATTATATATATTTAAACAACCACAAAAATGGCAAAATTTAAATTAAGCAAGATTAAAACTTCAAATTAAATTGCCTAAATTTAAATGGTACTTTCTGATTTTGCCCCATGCCACCAGGGGCACTTATTTCCAACAGTCGGAGGATAATTATACAATTGCAGGGACTAATGTTTAATGACAGTCGAAGTAAAAAAGACCGAACTATAATTTTGTATTCTAACATTTAATTAAAGTAAAAATCAAAACCAAAAACTTAAGCACTAACTAATATACTGAAATAAACAATAATTTGGTATTTAATCAAAGAACAAAAAACAAAAAATAAAATATGTAATTACTAACAAATTGGTAATATGTAGCGTAATTGGGAGTATTTAATGAAAGTGAAATTAAAAAAACAAAAACAATTTTGCATTGTAATGTTTAATTAAAGTAAATAAACAAACAAAATGAAAGTAATAAAAAAAATAGTTACACTTTGCTATGGCTGAATCAATAAACTTTCTTTGCATATTTCTCAAAGATAACTGTTCCAAGAAATCATAATGTCTTTGCACAAATCCAATTCATGTTTTATACATCATGCCCATTGGTGCAGACTTTTTCAGAGGGTAGTTTCTTTAGAAAATTCTCATCATCTTGAGCATAAAAAGACAATCAATGCAGCTTTTGATTTTAATGAGCAGGTAATCATGTATTTGTAAAATGCATTCTGATTCTCCATAGCATATCATTTTGTCATATTTTTATACAATAAATTTAAAAGTTTGCAAGTCACAATGATGTGGTTTATTTACTTTCATTAAACATTAGTCCCTAACTGTATAATTATCTCGAACTACTGGAAATAAGTGCCCTCAAGTGGTGGCATGAGGAAAAATTGAAAAGTACCATTTAAATTATAGTGCCAGAGTAAATAACTACTTCTTTTACAATTTTTTAAATATTATTCACCACACTCCACATAATAATTTAACACATATAAAAATGTCCTTGCATAACAGCTAGGAGAATCAGGAGGGGGGGATAAAAGACATTTGTGCCAGTTGTATCTTCAGTTCAATTTAATATACATATATCATT
>JAQFVV010008254.1:0-36335 GCA_028023455.1 Epiperipatus broadwayi
ATAAGGATATATCATTATAGGAATCATTGAAATTATATTATTTTAAAGTTCATAACATAGGATATTGTTTATAATGTTTATATTGTTTATATATATATATATATATATATATATATATATATATATATATATATATATATATATATATATATATATATATATATATATATATATATATGCATAGATAAATATTAATTGTATGGTTATATATATTTAAAGATTGTAGCTCTGATGATGACTATTGGACAGTTGAAATTGTAAGCAAGAAGAAATAAAGTCTCTTATATTAAATTGCAGTGAAATTTTTTAGGTAAGGTGTATATGGTATTATATATATATATCAATGCAGAATAGGATAACAAGTGGAAAGAAATTATAATACTTTTAATATATTACTAGAACATATTAAAAGACAGGATCTAAAGAATCGTTTTTTTTAAAAAAACTCTGTAAATATGCATATTTTTTGTTATATTAAAGCCAATCTATTTTGTCAAATAAAATGAGACCCACTTCTAGCTGACCTTTAGTTTGTTATATTGTAACTAACAAAAAGGCTGGGTGTACTGACATGTTTATTTTAAAAATGATTCTTTAAAATCTGGCTTGTAATGCAGCATAGTAATATATTTGAACATGTTTGTCCTATGAAATAGATAGACCTATACTAGATTTTAATTCAAAAGTTAGCCATATATGCCTACTTTCAACAATTAATAAAAATGACACACTTAAGCACTAATTTTGAAATAAATACTACTATTCCAGCAAGAAAACAAAAATATTAAAAAACTATTCTAGAACTGAGTTGTTATATATAAACCAATTTTAGAATCAAGCAAATAATCCACATATTGATTATGTTGATCTTTAAATGCAATATTTTGCAATGTTATATTTTAACTTTTGTAAAAAACTTTTCTTTCTGAAATTCTTTTACACTCACTCTAATTGTATCTCTCCAATAATTCCCCTTCTGTGACATATTTTACCACTGAAAACAATTAATATTCCACTTCTTCAGTGCATCTTTGAGATAATCATTAAATTTTAAAATAGAATCTACCTCTTTCATTAAAACCATGTTTAAGTTCACAGATAGAATAAGTTGATATGACCACTACATGGATACAATTTATTGTACTTATATTATTGAAATTAGTTTTAGTTATTAAAAACAATTTCAAATGGGATCAAAACAAAAATCTAGTTAAATCACTTCTTTTTTTGTGATTACTATAAGTTATAAGTTAAAGTAAACTAAAGAAAAAGCAATTTTTATTCTTTAATTTTGCAGAATCTTCTTCATTTTCATATATTTTTATCATGCCTATTAATATTTTTAATTTTTCAAGAATCATTTTTAGAGATCAAATTAATTCAGTATAAGCAATTTTTAAATAAATTGTTAAAAACTTTCTTAAGTATAAATCTTAGGCAAAAATATTGCATTCAAGACTTTTAATTAAAAGATTATTATACCATTATAATTATATATATATATATATATATATATATATATATGTATCAGTCTTTAGGTCTACCCATGCAACAAGACTAAAAGTCCAAGCAAAAGTACCTCAAATCCGATCATGCTCAAGATACACAGGTCAGGAGCAATCCTGAATTCTAACCTATTTACCAATTCTTCGAATCTCTGACCCTATGAACAACTGTCCCAATGATATAGCATAATTATTTTTAATTCCAGGCCCAGACATAGCAGTAGAGTATGAGATCAAAAGTTGAAATGATAATCATAAACAATAGTAGCCCAGGAATTACATTTATTAAAGTTATATTTCTTAATGTTAAACTATTAACTAAAGGAAAATTTGAACACAGGATTTAAATTTATATATAAATTTAAATTAAACTGAGAGAGTGCATATTTCTAAAGCGCTTATGACTATCAACAGCCAATCAGATCTGAAACAGACAGAGTAGTGTACATATATAAATTTAATATAATATAAAGAAAAAAGGCAGATAGGTGTTATAGAAGGATTTCACACTTTCAGTTACATTATTTATCTATAAAGCTTGAGATTTATTCTTATGAAATCCTATTATACAAATTAGTGATTTTGAATCATTTATCTTTAGGGTGTACTAGGTTGGTGTGAGTTCAATATATAGCCAATTTCAAGATATTTACATATATTGTGCTAATGTGATGGATGCATAAAATATAAAAGATCAGTACTGCTTGGAATTATCCATGACTGAGAATGTGCTTACATTTTAGCAGTAAACTGTTTGATAATTAAGTGGAACAATTCAATTTCAGTCATTTATTTACTTATACAACCAATTAACTTTTCTTCAATGTAATATTTAGAAATAACATCTTTTGGAAGCGTACATGGAGACTGGGTAATGCATTATGCCTCTAAAACTATGTGATATACAATCTTTTAGGATTTTATAGGAGGGAACAGATTGCTTTATGTGTATGGGACTCATTTATTATTTTGAAAGGGAGCAGTTCAAATCAGGGCGTACTCGGGTAATTAATATCACGATTCCTTATGAATGATTTATTTATTTTCAACCTATCATTGTGACTAACAAAAATCAAACAGTTGGTAATTAAATTAATAGAGAAAAGTAATGATACTAGATGACTCAAAGAAATTTGGCTCCTATGGCTGTTTGGACACTGTATCATTAACATTTTAAACTTGGATCAAAGATTGGTATGTCATGCATATTTTAGCAAAGTGATACCACATGGAAAGGTTGGGTTTTAAGAACTCAGGGCCAGTGTATCTCCCCACCAGCACTCTCAATCCTCAAACCTTGGGTTTACAGGGAGTGTCATATACCCCTGATTATAAATGACTAGAAAGTTGGGTGGTTTCAGACTTAAATGACAAAGTATAAAAAGACATAAGGTACCATAATACAAAATGCAAATAGAAAGTATTCAGTAACATCACATAAAATAATAAAATCACTATAAGTATATTATAAAGCCAGAAAATATTTTAACCTCTGCACAATTATCTGTTGTAATAATAAGTCATCAAGTAATAATAAGTCATCAAGAAAATTATATTTCATCATTACATTTGTAATATTACATTAAATATAAAATATATATTTGATTCCCATATACATAGTATATAATATAAATGACCCTCTAAGCAGTGGCAGGAGGTGATGATGGTCATCATTATAAAACAAAGTTCATGAATACTTCAAATGACATTCTTAACTATCTCTAATTAAGTAAACATCCATCCATGACTAAAAGATTCAAATAAAAATCAACTTGCCAGCAATTTCTCTAAAATAAGCAATAACTTTAATTATTGATTTTAGGTGAAGCCCCCAATTTTCTCCAGATTAAACAAATAACAATCTTTACCCTCTTTCAAACCTCATGAGGGTTTGGGTTGTACTTGGCATATTTAACAAATAAATTATATATATATATATATAAAATACAAATTAACTATTGAATAGGTGCACAAAGCTATATAACTATATAAAGCATGAAAAAAGAGGTTGATCAGAAATAGGTGGGGATATTACTGGGATTATAAAGACAGTTTAGAGCACACTTAAAAAAAAAAACTTAGAACTAATATACAAAATTAAAATATAAAATTTTTGTTAACATCTTATTTTTAAAAAAAATTACAGAGTAATTTACATCGTCAAGAATAGTCTATGCACGGTGGATGATTTTACCTGAGGATCTGATGGAGGCATACACAGACAGTTCTATTCTCTCCAGCACTTTCCAGGTTACAGGCAGGTTCAATGCAGCATTCAGTGGTTGAGCTCAGCACTCAGGTGGTCATCTTGTGCAGCCAGTCAGATAGATGGAGCAACACAGTAGAAGGTGGCAGATAGCCTCCAAGAGATCTGGGGAAAGTGCTTGCTTCATCTCTGAATTCTTCCTTAAAACTTTACTAACTTTTACTTAAAATTTTTTTTACTGAATCACTTTACTCTGGCTTTTTCTTTTTTTTTTTACTGAACTTAGGACTTTACCCTGAATCAATTTCTTTGTTCTCTGGGCGATTTTATAATTCTCTTAATCCTCTCAAGAATGTGGATTCTTCATTTGTCCAATGGCTATCCCAGTAATATCTTTAATTAGACTAGCACAATTTTAAAGCAAATAAGGCTTGAGACACTTTTAAAAATATTTTAGATTTTTTAAAAAATATTTGCAAAAGGAACAAAGAAATTCCTTAGTATTTTAATTAAAATCTTATATTTTTAATTAGCAAAAATAATCTGACATAAAACAATAAACTATTTCCATATAGTAACAAATTCTTAAAAGTATCTTTTTAAATCAAAGATATATATTAAAAAAATACCTAATTTTCACCAATAATCTTATCAACATTATTGCTTCATACATATAAATATATAACACACGTGACAATTCATTTTTACAAATATATTTTACATAATTTTCTTTAATTATACTACCAGTATGTGTGTGTGTCACACATATATACAGCAAGTCCTGTATTACAGACCCCATAGAATTTTAGAATGGATAGTGCAGCATGAAGCTCAATGTGATTAGAAATCCACTGCTTCATACTTCCCCACTTAAAGTGGTAATAATAAAATAAAACCCACTTTAGTTGAGTCTAATGTATTTTCAGAGAGAAAAACAACTTATAAGTGAACTTGATTTTCTTGTTTTTGAAGAGACTGGATTGTTATTATATTGGATTTCTGATACCTAATTTTTATTATTCTATATTTTCTTAAAAAACTTAGTTTATTTCCTTCTACTGACTCTTTTGTCTAGGGATTATGATACTTGTTTGTCAGGTATTCCAGAGGCATGCAAGGCCTTTAAATATCTAGCATTGGTGGAAGTTCTTCTTAATCCCTGCTATCTCATGTGCTGCATTATCTATCCTTACAAAGTGTATATGGCATGGCATAATAGAAAAAATTTCCTAAACTCCTGGCCAGTATTGCTGGGCTTGGGAGCTCATAGCCAGACATTCTTTCCATCAAATTTATGACACCTGATAGGTCCTCTCCTTTTACAGATTGTTGCCATGTGTGCTAAACATCTTTGAGCAGCTTCCTGGTCTCTTTCTGGATTGATGCGGGTTTCCTGTATAGGCAATAGTATTTTGAATATGTTTGGACAGGGTTTCCCTTGGTGGAGCCTTCTTGGGGTAAACACTGTTGACTTATTTATGGAATTATTAATGTAGACCACAATCTCCTCAGTTTTGTCTAGCTATCTCCTGTGGTTGGTAAATGTGTATGTGTGGAATAGTCTATTTATCTCCCTTAGACTCTTTCACATGGGTTTGACTGGGGGTTCCTGATGTGGAGAAGTTGTAGTTTCTGTTTGGAACCCAGGTGTCCTTTCTTTGGAGAGGAAAGGAGAGCCATGGTCATATAGAATGATATGGGGCTTTTCCACTTCTTAGAACTGTCATTCTTGAAAGATGTGTATTGTCCCTCTTCAATCTGCCACCCTGACAGGGTAGGCTCATACATATTTTGGAAAATACATATAGTAATGAGAAAATACTGGAACTGCTAAAATTTTGGTATGGGACCATAGTGGTCAATTGCTAATAATTCATCTGGATGTGATGCAAAGATAGAAGTAGTGGTCCCTGTATAAGACTTGTTTGATAGCTTGTGTTGAGCACATATGGGGCATTTCCATAGGATTTGAAGGATTTGGAAAAACATTCCTGGTTAGCAGAACAGAAGCTTCACTGCCTCCTTTGTTTTTCAGGGTCCATAATACCCTAATGCCCTATGCCCATATTTTTGTTAGGCTTTTTAACACACTGGGCACTACTATCTTCCAAGGACTATCTTGGCTCATTGTCTTTATTTGCAGAATCCCTTCCTTTAACCTATATTGTAAGTATCACTTGGTGTTGGGGTCATCTCATGGTACTGTCTTTAATTTTCTGAATAATCTTGCCGTACTGCAGTTCCTTTTCCTGCCAATATTTTATTGTTTTTCAATTTTGCTTCCAGATTTATAGTCAGCATGACTTTTGTAGTTTGATTGTTTGGTAGGCTCAAAATATCAGCCATAATATTTTCTCAACTTGGGGTAGTATATGATACTATACTGAAATTGTTGAAGGATCAAGTTCCACCAGGTCATTGGTCATTGTAAGGAAGCTTTTACTTAAAAATTCTAGACACATGTGGTCAGTTATGATGACCACCTTTGAGTCTAGCAGGAACTGCTTAAATTTCTGACATGCTCATATAAAGGAGAGTATCTCTTGTTCAGTGGTCATAAAATGGACTCTCGCTTCCTGTCCGACTCCCTTTAATGTCTGACTATTTCCAGCATTGCCTATTTGGAATAAGACTGCTCCTAAATCCCTTTTGCTGCTGTCTGTTTGTAGGTAAAATGGATGGGTGAAGTCAGGATGATGGAGCATGACAGCATGCAGGAAATTTGTTTTGATTGAGTGGAGTTATTGATCATGGATGTTGGTCCATTCCCATTTTTCTGTCCTTTTTAATAAATCAATGAGGTTAATGGTGCCATAAGCAAAACCTGGATAGGATTTGTGATTGAAAGATCTGAGGAAAGATTGAATCTGTTTGTGATTAATAGGTTTTGGAAAGGGTTCAATGGCTTTGATTTTGTCAGGGTGCATCTTAATGCCTTGCATGTTAATAATGTGATCCAAAAAAGATATTTCCATGACTGTGCACCTACTTTTCTCAAGATTGACCATTATGTTTTCATGGGCACATTCCCAGAAAAATTGCTCCAAGCATTGTAAGTGTTCTGTCAGGTTTCTTGAGGCAATGACAATATTGTCCATATAGCAACACCATTTGCTGTTGCAGCTCTTCTGACAGAACCTCCTTAAACATCGCATAAGCCTTGTGCCACTATTAATGAGTCCAAATGGAACCCTTTTAAAAACATGAGTTTACCCATTATACCAGAAAGTGGTATATTTCTGATCATGGGGGTCAAAGTTCACCTGCCAATAACTAGCAGTATGATCCAAAGTAGTAAATATAATTTTCCCCACCAGCTGAACAAAAATTTCTTGGATGGTAGGAGGAACATTTCTCTCTGGGATAGTCATACTGTTCAAATTATGCACATCCAAACATAGCCACAGGTTCCTGCTTTTCTTCTTTACCATGACTAGAAGATTGTTGTATGGTGATGGGCTTCACTTGATAATGTCCCAGTCCCTCATTTGTTGGATCTTCTTTTCAACCCTTCTTCCTTATACTGAAAGGGGATTGGATATGTTTTAGCCTGATTATAAGTTTCTTTCTTGACTCTTATTTAGGGAGTATAACCTCTTATTTGGCCAAGGGTATTGGAAAACACAGGCAAACTCTTCTAAGATTTTCTGCATCCTTTGGCAGTCCCTCGGTTCCATAATAGCAGATTCATCAATCTTGGCAATGATCTGCACAGGGTCTATAGGCTGAATATAAGCAACTTGTCTTTTTGACAATTGGTTGTGGGGTCATCTTAAATGCAATATGATTGATCTGAATTATGCACTGCTTTTGCAGAAAGTTGATAGCACCCTGTTTCTATGTTAAAAAATGGATCCCAGTACCATGTCATACAATAGTCGCCAGTCATAAGGAAAGCATGGCCAGTTGGCTTGTCATTAACTTCAATTTCTAACCACACTTGGTAGTCTTCACTTTTCACAATCCTTCTGTTTGCCAACATGAATTGTGGGGGCATGTGGGAAATTGCATCACACTGATCTTATCTTTTAATGAGATAATCCACTCCTTGGTAATAATCGGCACCTACTTTTGAATCCAATAATGCCTGGATTGTGTAAGTGCCTATAGTCATGTCAATTGCTGGGGTCACACTAGCATTTTCTTTATCTGAGGCTTCATCTTTTCCTTGAATAATAGTTGTCCTTAGGCTATTGTCATCTCTTGTATGATTCTGGCATTGGTCCCCCTGACTTGAATCCACTAATGTTTGTACGGTTTTTATGGCAAACTTTTTTTTTCCCTTTGCTAATGGATTGTTTTGGTGGTTTTTTTCTGGTCATTTGTTTCTTCAATTCAGGGAATCTTGGCACTTCAACGTTCTGGGACTGTATTTCCATAATCTATGGAGGTCAGAAATTTCATCTTACCATCAACCATGAAGATTTGACTAACCAGCATTATTCGTTGGATCCATGGAGGCATATTGTGTCTGATAATCCAGATAATGTGATGGTTATCAGACACAATATGCGGAGTGATCTAAATTTGCAACTTGATGAAGGAAAAACAGACTGTCTGTTTCTTGGTGACTATTCTGGTATTTTTCTGTTGTCAGACTATGCAGGATGCCCTCCTGGTGCTTTTCATTCCAGTAATGTCAGAGAAGAGCTGCCTTGTATGCTTTAAATGTGGTTTGTTTGTCATGGAGTGATCACCACCAGTCCTTGGCTGTAGACTTTAAATAATGGCTAGCTATGGTGAATTGTTCAGTATTGCTTGCTTGATGGAAGAAAAGTAATTTCTACAAGCCTTCCAGGTGTTCCAATGGATTCCTCCAGGTTCTTCCCTAAAAATGTGTACTTGCACAAAGTGTGAGATGAGTGATGATCCTTGAGTACAGACTACAGGTTCTACATTTTTGATCATTGTACTGTTATGACTAATACTTATAATTGTTCATTGTCACTTTTTTATTTTCTTTTGTTTCATCTTTTAAGTGATTTAGTTCCTGATTGGGTTTTGGGTCTCTTGGGGTTTGTCACATTTTTATGTCAGTTTTTACACCCATAATGGGTGTTATTGTTCTTTTTAGCTGGTTCACTTCCTGTCTTAACTCTTTTACTGTTTCTATACTCTCATTCTGGAGTATGATCATATTTTCTTCCCAGTCTCTTTGGTATCTTCTCATCTCCTGCATGAGATTAATTTCTTCAGCTGACCTGTCTGAGCTGATTTCAGGAGACTTTTTCCTGGCTGATTTCAGGTATTGGTTCATTTTGTTCTTCAGTGTTGCCCTCTTCCACTGAATTTGGTGCCTTACAATCATCTTGGTCATTGCAGTTCCTTTTTAATTGGTCTATCTCTTTTATCAATTCATTCATCACTTCAATATTTCTTCTTTGAAACTCTCTGGTTGTTTCCTCTCGGTTTCTGCTATCCTTCATCATATCTTGTATAAACTTGTAGATATCACATTGACCATTCAGGTTAGTGTTGGATGATTCTTGCTTCTGCTACCAGTTATACAATAATTTGGCTGGCTCTTTGAAATTTATATTCAGGCTGTAAAGTTCCACTTGGGTTGTATATTCTAGATGCTGGTTGGTTATCTTGTCTTTCTTCTTCTATTCTCTCTTTCTTTCCTGCATTTTCTTCTTCACCAATCATCATTTTCTCTTCTCTTTTGAAATGTAATCAATTTTAAATGTATCTGTGAAATATGGTTAGTACTATGACTAAAACTTTCTTTATTTTATACAGGATACACACTTTTCTCCCTTCTCTCTTCAACTTCTCCCATCCCTCTTCTTCATTGATACACACTTTTCTCCCTTCTCTCTTCAACTGTCTCCCATTCTGCCATTTCTTTTCTTCATTGTTGCTGACTGCTGCCTATAAATGAAAAAAAATAGTTTATCATAATGCGTATGTATATGATCTACTGGAAATAACTGCCATGCTGTTTGGTATTTGGTTGTTTTCTGCACCTAAAATAGACTCTTAAAATTTGATTAGTTATTTGTTTATTGACAATATTGTGTGTATTCTGGGGCAATGATCAATATAATCTGAATAAAATCCAGCTCAATTGGGGTCACCATTTTGTAATGAAATATGGACAATAATATGGGATAATAATATAAAAGAGTTTTACTATGCCTAAAAATTGAAATGCCATCCATAACAATCTAGATTCAGCATAAATATGGAATGTCATTTTATAAAAGCCCTAAAGTTGATTTGACATTTTGTAATAATTACCACTTGTGCACAATCATCATCAGCTAGCACGGGTTAGCTACTTTGTCACAATATTAATGGATTTTGATTTCACTACATCTCTACATTTGCTTAATCAACATTTGTCACAAAGAAATGCCCTCAAGGCTGATATTCTTCACCACTAAGCAAAACATGCATTACTTAATAGTGACCCTGTAATAACCTGTGTACAATGATCTAACTCAGGCATTGGTCATATTAGGTACTAACAATATTTCCACATATGATTATTTAAATTGTCCACTACATTACACTTAAAATACTACTAATGATCTATATTAAAATCTAACTTTAAAATACTACTAATAATCTATATTAAAATCTAACTTATCCAGATAATGTTTAAAATGAATAAAGCCAACTAGATCACCACTCCAAACATCAACAAATTTATCACACTTACAAAGTAAACTGTAATAAGAAGTAAAATCATATATCATTGTCCTAAACAATGATGTATGCTTAAGATATCTACTCAATTGCCAATTGAATAAAACTAAATTCAACATACTTTATTAATTTATTATTTCTAGTAATTCAAATTTATCTTAATAATTAATGACATTGTATTTTATTTGAATAGATTAGTTTCTAAATAATTATGAGTATTTTTTGGGAAACATTTTATAAACCTGTACACTATTTTAAATGTTAAACAAAATAAACCTTTACTCAAATTTATACCTATTTCAATAAAACGTTAAACATAATATAAACATTTCATCCATATCCTACAGTAGAGTGATACGTAATTATTGCTACATTTATATTCTAAAATGAAATGCTCCACGAGATTTTAGCTAATTTCACATTTTACAACATCCAATCACATTATATAAAATATACCCTAAGTTTCCATTGGATGTTTACTGAATTACCATTGCTTATATTATCCATTTAAATCTCTGTCAAGCGTTATTAGCCGAGAGGTCAGCATAGCCACCTTGCAAGCAAGCAGTTGGTTGTAGACGGTTGTTGTGGGTTCGCCTCCCGCCCGATGCTATGACATATGGAAAAAAAATCTCTAGTCAATCGAATATAAGATGGACTCTGTAACAATTAAGCTATATATAACTATAATTAATAGTTATCCAAGACAAATATAATATTCGGTTAAGTTAGTTAATGAAATTTATGATTTCCACTTCAAAGAAATTTAAAAAGCAATTAAGATAAGTCATTCTGACTAATGACAGAACACAGTCGATAAAGATTTTATAACCACACAAAATAAGCAAATAGATCATCAACTCTAATGGCTAATGAAATTATTTTATTAGTAAAATTGATTTAAATAAATAAAAAATATTTGAATGCATTATTAAATGTAAAATTTATATGTAATAGGATTAAAAAATGATAAGGTATAAAATATATTATATATTTAATTCTAGTTCACTTGCCAAGATGAATTTGAATCTTGGACCAAAATTTTAAGTACCAAAAGTATCTCGCGCATTCAAAAAAATAATGAAACTGATTCGTCTGATTTAAAATCAACTTTAAATTTATTGGTTTATTAAATAAAAATGAATAACAGTAATGAAAAGAAAATGAAAGAGAACATCAATGATGTTTTGTAACTAACTAAAATCAAGAAAAATAATAAAATATGTGTGGAACTCTCAATATGTTGCATGATAATAACACTATACGAAAACAGAAGGAGAGATTTGAAATATCATATACTATGATAAAAGAAAAATACAATAAAAAAAATTGAACTCTATTTATTCATTAATGCAATAATAAACAAACATTAAAAAAATATCTGTTATAATTTAAATCCTTCTTTACCCGATATTTTCAAGTTAAATTTTGAACATACAAAAAAAAAAAAGAAAAGAAATATTTGGAAACACCAGGTTGTATTAAATAAGAGCCTAAATGAGAACTAAATGAATCTCTCTGACATTTTCATTGCGTGGATTTTATTATACCCATATATATTTACCTATCCTTGTCTAAAAAAATATATACATATATCTATGCATAAAATAAAATAAAAAACCCATACATATATAAGTGGAAGTCTATCCATATTCACTCACTATTCACTGATCCACCGTAGCTTCCGATTCTTTATTTCAAATCCTAAAGTGTAGAGATGAATTTTCTTTGTCAGGCGTTGGTGGTCGTGTAGTTAGCATAGATCCCTTCCAAGCAGATGGCCGGGTTTCGCTTCCCGGTCAACGCTTTGACATATGAAAAAAAATTTTTTTTTTCAATGTTTTCTTTCAAGTAGATAATTATTCAGCTTCAAAAACAATAGATGCAAAATTATACATCACTGGCTGCTTTAATTTTTCTTTTCACTAGCAATAATGTGCAAAAGAATTTATGTAATGATACAATCCATTTTAAAAATTGAATTGATCGATCTTATAGATTTTCTTGATTTGAAATAGAATATCCATAAAACATAATGGAGTTTATATCCATCGCAAATAAATGAATGTAATCCTGGATTTTGAAACACAGAATATCTTTACATAGTTGATCTGCAATACAAAGCATTTTTGATAGGATTTTCCTTCTTTCATATTTTTGTCCTTTCTTCTGGAAATTTCATCAGTAAGCTACCATTTTGAATGGGCAGATAGTTAAAACTTTTATTATTCCATGGTTTTATGAAGTAACTATTTAAATAATAATATTTAATAAATTTTTGAAGACAGAAAAAAACGATCTGTTCTATGCAATGACAAATGATAAGAACTCAAATTATAGTATTTTCTTTCTATATAATATGCTCTTAATGATGCTATTTCTGACATAACATTTGTTGGAAATCACTTGAATTTAACTCAATGACGAACGATCTGTTCAAGAAAGTTTTGCCTCCCTTTTGTTAGTAAAATGGAGATTTTAAAAGAAATGGATTACATTGAAAATGAAATCTAAGTTCGATATGATTTTTTTTTCATTTTAAACCAAAATAAAAAATTTATATTATAATTTTGATACATTCTAATGGATATATTTTTACATATGTTTTTTTTTAATAATAATAATTTTTCCCAAATTAATTTACAAACAAATATATGTGAAACATAGGAACATTTAATTTTGTAATAGGTATTGCTATGGTGATTGCAGTAACAGAAATTGAAATGTGTAATATTTAATAACAATGTTGATTTTAGCCTAAGTAATGTTTGTGATACATTTAACTATTTCCAAAATCTCTTTATTTATTTATCTGTTTATATTTTTTTCTGAGATTGATTACAATAGATTTAGGATTTTGAAGCTAGAATTCACAAGTAAACAATATTATTCAAAACATTATATTGTCATGATTATCAAGTTTACTTTGTATTTCAAGATTTCCATTATCCATGGATCAAGTAAAATGAAAACCAAACAAGATCAATAAATTTTTTTATTTTTTTAATACTTTAATCTACAGTTAATCTGAATATTTACAATATATTTATATATATATTGTAACCTAAAAGATAGAGAGAATAATATCAGCCCAAAAATATAGGTAAATCATACTATTAATATTAAAAAATAAGCTCAGGATTTCAATGCACATATGCTACAATAATAACTGGAATAATAAGGGTGAACAATAATAAATAAGCATTATTAAACCAAATGCAATAACACAGCAAACTAAGAGGAGGAAAATTCTCATATTGTCTCGTTTAAAATATTATAAGGCTCTTAAAATTTAAAGTATATGACATAAAAAGTTAGATTAATTTAAATCTCTTACAGCATAACCTTAAATACAACTATTATCTTATAACAAGGATCTGTACAAAATGATCAGATATAACAACAGGTTTAACACATGTCTTTGTTTATGTTTTGCCATACAGCTTTTTTAAAAAAAATGATTTGTTCTTAAATGTAACAATTCTTATACAAATAATATTATGAATAAAATATATCTCTGGTTCTAATATGATGAAAAATCTTGTAATTTATAATTTTGAAACCTAACAATGAATGTAACTCTAAAAATAGCCCTAAACCTAATGCTAACCATAGCCCTAACCATCATTGCTGATATATAAATTTTACAAAAACTAAAAAGAGTGATTAACAGTATTGCATACTTTATGAAATATTCCACAATGTAAAAAAAAAATATCCTAACCAAAGTCCTAGACCTAACCCTAACCTTAATTTTAAACTGAACCCTAAACCTAACCATCATTTCTGATTTATAAATTTTACAAAAACCCAAAAAGGCAATTATCCACATTGATAATAAATATATTTCACAATTAAAGAAAATTTTATCCTAACCCTAACCATCATTGCTAATTTATAAATTTTATGAAAACTAAAAAACCCAATTAACACCATTGCAAACTTTATCAAATATTATACAATTAAAAAATATCTTACCCAAACTCTAATCGAAGCCCTAACCATAAACCTAACCCTAAACCTAACCTTAAGCTAATTCATCATTGCTGATTTATAAATTTTACAAAAACTAAAAAAGGGAATTAACACGATTGCATACTTTATCAAATATTCACAATTTAAAAAAATCTTATATTTCTTAGACTTTCTTGATCTAAAATATCTATAAATTGCAGTTTTTCAATTTTAAGTTGAAGTCTTGACTTAAGCAAAGAGCATGCAATTGTCAGTTTAAAAAACGTGAATTGATCTATAATATATTTTAACATCTTTTTATTACATTATAAACTTTAAATCAAAAACAGCTCAAGCTTTGTTTAGATTATTATATGTAAAACATAATTCAGATTTAATTTTATTAAGTTTCGTTTCTTTCCTGTTTAAGAAATTATTGAGGGCTGGGAAGGGAGATTAATAATATCTAATTTTGAGCCTTATTATTAATTTGTAAAATTGCTGAAGTATTCTTTAGTAAAATATTTTTTACAGGTTAGTAATATATATATTTTTAATGGGGTTATTTTATTAATACAAAAAAAAAAACAACAACAAAAACAAATATCTGGTTTGGTAATTATTGTAATCAAGTTTGTTTTGAGAAAGCGGATAAATTGCAAAAGTAAAATAAAAATAGTCTTTGATTTAGATTGCTCAAAAACTACTTAAGCTAAAAAGACATTCTCAATACCGTTTTAAAGGCAATATTATCTACTAAAACTTTTATTGGTATGCAAAAAATGTAGAAGAAAAGGAAAAACTTATAATGGTCACCAATAAATAACCTACTTCAACTTCAAGACAACTCACTTATGAAGATGGTGCTATATTTTTCAGAAAATACAAAAATCAGCATCTGAGTACAGATGGCATAAAAAAGGGCATGAATAATCTTAATGTGAATAATGTACTGTGATTCTATCTATTACCAATATCAAGTTATAGGGCTCAGTATACAGCAATTAGTTTATACAATTGTATATATCTGTGAGTATAGGGGGAATTTGTCACAATCTATTAGCAGTATAATTCGACATGATACAGCTTTAAAAAAGCTTTATAATAGCTCACTTTTGCCCAAAATATATTCTTTTAACTATTAACATCTCTTGAGTATATGAATGGGATTTAGAGATAAAAGTATTCCTTCATTTAATAAGATTTTCATTGTTGACTTAGAAGTTTTACAAAAACTAAAAACACCCAATTAACAGCAATGACTTCTTGATCAAACATTCCACAATTAAAAAAGTTTTTTTTACTCCAACCCTATCCCTAACCCTAATCCTAAAACTAACCCTAGCCTAACCATTATTGCTGACATATAAATTTTACAAAAACTAAAAAAGGCAATTAACAGCAATGCATACTCTATCATATATTCCACAATTTAAAAATAATTCACCCTAACTCTAACCTGAGACCTTAAACCTGATCCTAACCTTAACACTAACTATTATTGCTGATTTATAAATATTACAAAAATTCAAAAAGACAATTAACAGCATTGTATATTTTATTAAATATTCTACAATTTAAAAAAAATCTTAACATGCTCCTAAAACTAATCATCATTGCTGATTTATAAATTTTACAAAAATCTAAAAAGACAATTATCAGCATTGCATAATTTATCAAATATTCCACAACTAAAGACAATATTACCCTAAATCTAGTGTTAACCATAACCCTATCTTAAACCTAACTCAAATCTCACCCTAACCATCATTACTGATTTATAAATTTTACAAAAACTAAAAATGACAATTAGTAGCATTGCAAACTTTATTAAATATTCTACAATTAAAAAAATATTATATTTGTTAGACTTTCTTAATCTGAAATATCTATAAATTGCAGTTTTTCAATTTTAAGTGGAAGTCTTGACTTAAGCAAAGAAAATGCAATTGTCAGTTTAAAAAAGTGTGAATTGATCTATAATATCTTTTAACATCTTTTTATTAGATTATTATATGTAAGCTTTAAATTAAGCCTATCTCAAGCTTTGTTTAGATTATTATATGTAAAATATAATTAAGATTTAATTTTATTAAGTTTTGTTTCTTTCCTGTTTACAGAGTTATTGAATGTTGGGAAGGGAGATTAATAATGTCCAATTTTGGGCCTCATTATTGATTTGTAAAATTGCTGAAGTATTCTTTAATAAAATAATTTTTACATATTAGTAATATATCTATTTTAATGAGGTTAATTTAATAATCCAAAAACAACAATAACAACCAAATATCTGTTTTTGAAATTATTGTAATCAAGTTAGTTATGTGGAACTGGATAAATTGCTAAAGTAGAATACAAAATCGTCTTTAATTTCAGATTGCTCAAAAACTACTGAAGATAAAAAGACTTGCTCAACACCATTTTAAATGGCATTTTATCTAATAAAACTTTCATTTGTATGCAAAGAATGTAGAAGAAAAGAAAAAGCTTGTCACGGTCATCAATAAATAACCTACTTCAACTTAAGATCATCCACATTGGCGAAAATTGTGCTATATTTCTCAGAAAGTAAAAAAATCAGCATCTGATTTCAGATGGCACAAAAAAGGGCATGAATAATCTGAATGTGAATAATGTACTGTAAATCTATTTATTATCAGTATCAAGTTATAGTGCTGATTATACAGCAATTAGTTTATATTATTTTATAAATGTGTATATATAGGGGAACTTTGTCATAATCTATTAGCAGTATAATTGAACATGATACTTCATCTCTTAGATATATGAATGCAATCTTGACATAAAGGTACTCATTTATTTAAAAAGAACATTTTCATTATTGATTTAGAAATTTTACAAAAACTAAAAAAAAAGGCAATTAACACCATTGCATTCTTTATTACATATTTTAGATTAAAAGAAATCTTACCCTAACTCTAATTTTAACCCTAATCCTCATTGCTGATTAATAAATTTTACAAAAAAAAGTCAACTAACAGCACTGTAAACTTTATCAAATACTCTACAATTAAAAAAAAAATCTTATATTTGATGCAGTTTTTCAATTTTAAGATCAAGTGTTGACTTAAGTAAAGAGCATGCAATTGTCTGTTTAAAAGAAGTGTGAATTGATCTATAATACCTTTTAACATCTTTTTATTAGATTATTATATCTAAACCTTAAATTAAACATAGCTCAAGCTTTGTTTAGATTATTATATGCAAAATATAATTTATTAAATTTCGTTTCTTTTCTGTTTAAAAAAATTATTGAATGTTGGGAAGGGAGATGAATAATTGTCCAATTTTGAGCCTCACTATTGATTTGCAGGTTTGCTGAAGTATTTTTTAATAAAATAATTTTTACATATTAGTAATATATCTATTTTAATGAGGTTACTTTAATAATCCACCCCCAAATATCTGTTTTTTAAATTATTGTAATCAATTTAGTTACGAGGAATTGGATAAATTGCAAAAGTAGAATACAAAATCGTCTTTGATTTTAGATTGCTCAAAATCTACTTAAGCTAAAAAGACATGGTCAACACCATTTTAATGGTAATTTTATCTACTAAAACTTTCAGTAAATAACTTCAGAAAGGGATTAACATAATTCATTTAAAATATTAATACTCTGACAATACTCAAAGAACTTAATCTAAATATCTTTTACATTACATATATAATTATACTAAAATTCATAGAAATAAGATATATAACACTTTAAACACAATAAATATTTAAAATTAATGACTATACCTATCACCAAAGTAAAATAATGATAATGTCCTTCACCTTGATATTTTTATCATTATGCTGGGATATTGTAATAATATTATATATTAAATTTGCATACACAATAGTTAATAAAATATAAATAGCAAAACATAGCCATTCAGACTGAATAATTATAATAAATATTAATTATATTTTATACACATTGTATAAACAACTATGTACTTATTTTAGAAACACATATTTTATCATTTCTTAGCAATCATTATGAGAAGCAAGTTTCTAAAAGAACAATCATTGTATTTTTCATATAGTAAATTATATAAATAAATTTAGCATTTATTCCAAACCAGACATTTTATCATTTATTAGTAATTATTCTGAAGGACAAATATTCTGGAAAAATGGAGGTGATAAGTTGAAGAGCAACTTCAAATTAATATCACAGCAACATAGAAATAAATTATATAAAAAAATCCTTGAGAACTAAATATACTTAAGTTAGGGTCAATAAATTGAAAATTATGTTTTCTTTCTTTCAAATTTTACTGCAGACACAATAAAGTCAATTTTACAATGTTGGTATTTAAAATATTTGATAACAAAAGGAATAAACTTCTTTAAATATAGCATTTGCAATAATCAGATATATTAAACAAATTAAATGTGTTTTGTAAAAGGATATGCTGATTAATATTCATAAAATTAAAATTAAATTATATTTCCCCTTTTAAAGAACATTTATTTATTTAAGGCATTTAGCTACATACGTTTTATAAATAAAGCAAATACATAATAAAAGTTTTTAATTATCCAATTATTTTTTTAGGAAATAAATATGACAGTTTTTAAAATATAGTATTTATAAAATTATTTTATTGTTCAATAGTCCTACAAGTCCTGGTTAAAAAGTCTTTATTTGATATAAAAATAAAATTATACTGTAAGAGAACATATCTGAAATATGATAAAATGTTTAGTTTACTTTAACTATAATAATTGCATAAAGTTCATAATGAGAATAAATAAAATCTCTTAAATATTAAAATGAAATATTTTTAAAGACTTTTCAGATGTCCTAGAAATTACCTTTCCTAAATATCAATTTAAATATAGCATAAAAATGAAATTAATAAAGTCCTTACATCACAGAGATAATATCTTGTTATTCTTTATTAGTGAAGCAGAATTAGAAGAAAATGTTTCCATCCTTGAAATGTTCACAGTAGACTTTCCCACAATGCAATATTTTGCTAAAACTTTAAAGTATCTTTTAACAATGTACATTTTAAACTTATTAAAAAAATTAGTTAAAATCAATTAAACTTTTAAATGAATAAGTAGGAATAGGTATGAAAATAGATGTAGATATGTCAGATTAGGTGTGTGAAAGTCTTCACCAACTTTTATAAGGCAAGTCATGTGATCAATTTTGATTGATGTAATTGACAACTAAGATACATTCCAATTATTCTTACTAATCAAAAGGTCAAAAACTTTTCAATATCCACTGGAAATTTTCTATAAATAGATTTAATTAATATAATTTCAGAACGTTTTGGAGACAATGTCTAAGCAAAAACTATAAACAATCAATTAATGAACAATTATATTATCTTTAAATTAAAAAAATTTAAATAAGTTATTTAACAAATTGAAAGATGCTACAATAAATAAAAATATTACATTCTTTAAATATAATAAAACTTTTCATTGTTTAATAAAATATATTAACAATATTTTTATTAAATATTTTTTTACAATATCAAAATCTTTTTTTTAATTATATCTTTTAAAATAAAGATATTTAAAGTAACTTTGAACATTATATTTTAATAGGAAATATTTTAATAATTCGTAACTTTCATCCAAGCACACACACTCATATATCTTATTACTAGATTCTTTATTTAATAATGCTAGCTTAACTATAGCAACAAATTATTAGTTTTAAACATTTCATTTTTTTTTAATCATCTGAATTTTAGGATTATTTAATTAAACTAGATATCAATACAATTAAAATTAAATAACACATTTTATCAGCAATTATCTTAAAAATATGCAAGACCTAGTTTAAATTTAAACTTATTTAAAGTGCTTTTTGAACATTTGAATCTAATAAAAGATATAGCAATTAATTTAATAATATTTAGCTTTACTATTCTAAAAATTAACTCATTCATAATTTAAGTCATTAATAACTCTATAACTGAATATTTAAAATTATAAGAGTTACTTATGAGTTTTAACATTATAAAATTAACTTAAAGATTATTTTTAAGCTATGGATATCATAATAGACATTGTAAAATAGCTAATTAGTTACATAAACACTTAATCATTATTTAGCAACAAAATTTACTTATTAAAAAAAATCAAGGTAATCATTTGAAATCCGGGCATGGCTGCTTGATGGCATTGATGCTATACAAAATCAATCAAATGTAACGTTACTGGGTGCAACTTTTTTTTATATAACATGATTTTTTTTTTGATTAAACAAATTTTTATTTCATTTATAACATGATTTGATTTTTATTAAACAAATTTTTATGTTTATTTTCATTGTTTTTTAAACCTGACATTTTTCTTTATTCAACAAATTTTGGTAATTTAACTTTGTGTCTATTTTTCTAATTTTAAAACTTTTGACTGTTTCACAACCAAAAAAACTTGTTTTAACCCCACCAAAAAATATAATACAATTATTTGAGACTGGTTTCGATTTTGTTCTACCCTTTTTTTTTTGGGTAGACTAAATTGTTTTTCTTCTTATTAAATCAAAAATAACTTTTGTGTTTTTGGGGAGTAAAAAATTGTTTTGAAACGCCCAACAAAAAGTTAATAATTTTTTTTTTTAAACAACTTTTTTTCACTTTTTACTTTTATTTATATTTAGTTTGAATTACCTTTTTTTTTTTTTTAGCTTCTACAATAAACTGCTTTTTTGGGGGGTTTCATACTTTATTACTAACACAAAGTAAACAAAAATAGTAATTTATTTTAATCCCATTAAAAAAAGATAATCCAAATACTTGTGTCAATTTCTAATAAAATAAAAAAATACACAAACTTCAAACTTATTTATTATTTTATTGCTGTAATAAAAACAGTCTGGTATTTGGAAGGACATTATGTGCCTGAAAAAAAGAACACAGCCTCATTTTATGTACTTGGCAATTCTGAAAAGTTTAAAAATTGTGCGTTCTTCTCAGACATTTTATTGGTCTCATATGTTTTAGCGCATGAGCTTTGTCGAAGCATGTTTGAACATACCCTTTGCCAATTTTTTACATATTAACATTTTTTTAGGGAAGGGTGGGACCATATGACAATTATTAATAATTAACAACATTATTTAACTACAAATGATATTACTCTATTATGGAGATTTGAAAAGTTGTATCGATTTGCAATTAAAACACCCTCAAGCGATACAGTAATCAGTTATGAATAGAATGAATATGCATAAATAGTTTCGCAGCACAAAACAGGCCGTAATATTTTTGTGCAATGTCATGTAAAGCAGCCTGCAATGGTTAATACAATATAAATGTTGGATTAGCCATAAGGCCGGCTACAGAAATGGCATTTTTATGTGTTTTGACACATAAACAATGCCATCAAGTGGCCATGCCCGGATTTCAGATGATTACCAAAATAAATTATTTAATTTTTTTTAAAATAATATGTCATCACAAAATTTAACATTCAGTTTTACTACAAACACTGAGGTTCACAATACACATAAATATAAATCATTTTTTCTTATTACATTTTAAAACATTTTTTATTCATTAGTAGATTACTGTAGTACATATTAGTCTGTTTTTTTTTATTAAGAGAAACTTATTATACACTACAAACCAATATACAAATTTGTTATTGCATGCCAATGCAATATAATATAAATTGATTTATCTTGTTACATTACATTTTCAGATGTGAATAATAAATTTTTAACAGGTCTATTTCTGTGTATGTAGATGCCCCCCAGCGGTTTAATTCTGTAGACTTAGCAACCATCTTCTTTATTTGCAGTTTTTGCCAGGTGGCATTTACTAAATAATCTGGAGTTATTAAATTGTCTCTTTGTTTGATTTTTTCTACAATTTTCCTTAGTTCCATTCCCTGCGGATCTACCAATTTCCTGATAGTGATTTTACATCGTATGCACCATAACGTGAAGTACATGAAAATTGTAAGCCTTATTTCTGCATACATGCCTTGTTTGATGCATCCTTTAATGGGTATAAATTTTCCAAATGGATTGTTTATCCATATTATAATGAATGTTCTATGGTAGTTTAGATTATTGCATCTTATAAATAAATGATTAATGGATTCCTCTTCCCTACCGCACATCTGGCATATAGGGTCTATTTTCTTTATGTTTCTTCAGTGTTCCAGGAAGGCATTCATGGGAAGGGAGTCCAAGTTATATTTTATTATGAAGTCTTGGTACTTTGGTTCAATGAACCAACAATAAGATTTATATATTAGTTGTTGATTGGTGAAGTCTGTTTTATTGAAAATATTCATATTTATTTGATAGCAAAATTTAATGTGTGTGTCAGAGGGACATAAGCAGGAATTGGCTAGATATTGAAGCTCTTATAAATTAGTTTTTCTCTCTCTCTTTATTTGAAAAGAATGTGTAATATATTTTTCTAACATGCCATTTCAATAAAGGTTTATAATTAGATTTATGAATGTAAGACATTATTTTTTTCCTATGAAACATAAACAACTTTCGATTTATGTTTGTCTTGATAAAAAATAGTTCATCTCTTAATTTAATAAGGTTGGATCTTCTCCAAACAAGGCCAATCACTCTTGGAATTCACATTTCTATGGTTAAAAGTGTTACAGCTCCAGGATAGAATTTAAAAACAGTTAATTGAAGTGTACAAACATTCCATCTTGCTGTAATAGATTTAAAAAACTCATAATAGCAGTCATCAAAGAATTTATCCTTTATAAATATAGAAAACAATTTAGTCCAGTTTAAAACTAAATTAATAGTGCCCTTTATAGCCACTATTTGTTTATCCAAATATCAAGTGGACAAATTTATAAAACCATTGGTTCATGTTAGATAAGAAAAATAGAGAGAGAGATCATTAAAAAACAAAGCTTTACAAAAACTATTGCAAAGCTTGGTTACTTTTATGTAAGCTCAGTGGATATATCAGTATCTTTAAAAGAATTACCATTATCACTATAAAAAGTTATGGATGTAACCACACTCAAAACAATGACATTTAATAGTTTACAGTTAGTTGCCAAAATACAAGAGATCATATTATGCAAGAAATTACATACACAGATTGTTTAATGGATCATAAATTAATATACTCCAAGATTAAAATAACAGGTGCATAAAAAAATAAAACTTACTCCAATCATCATAATTTTCAACCATTATTGATTCACAGCAGGATGAATATCTCTCCAATCTTCTTTGATCTTTAGACTTTTTTTTCTATATCACCTTAGCACATTTTCTTATTTCATACATTTATCTCACATGTGGTCTCTTTCTAGGTCTTTTATAATCTCTTGGCATACATTTAAGATTTCAGCTGTCTTTCTATTGTCATCTATTCTAGAAATATGTCCATACTTCAATCTCTTAATTCTTGAAATGATATCATTAACGTGTGTTTTTCTCTTAGCCATGCATTTCATTTTTAATCTTTTTTTGTTAATCCTAATATTCATGTCTCCATAGTTCATTGAGTGGTCTGAATTCTCTATATTGTTATTCTCTTAAATGTACAAGTGCCATTTATTAAAAATCTTTTTCAAACACAGTTGTATTTCTTTTTTAATATTAAATTATGTAATATTAAATTATTTTTCTAAAAAGATTCCATCCAAGTGTAATTCGATCATTAATTTCAACCATTATGTTTCAATCTGTAGTAATAATCTGACCAAGATATTTGCAGTTGATAATTTCTTTTAATTCATTATTATTAAACTTTATTTTCTTATTTTAAAAAAAATTCATTGAACATTACTTTAGTCTTTTTAACATTTACCTTAATTCTACTTTCTTATTTTCATCTGATAACTCTTGTTTCTGAAGTTCTAAAACCCTATTTTCAAAAAACAACTACATCAGTTACAAAATCTAAATGCTTTAAATAATCTCCATTTACTTTTATTTCCTTAGCTTTCTATTTTAATCCATAAAACAATTTTTGCAAAACTGCTGTAAAAAGTTTTGAAAATATGGAATCACTCTGTCACACATCCTTCTCAATTTTAATAATTTTAGCATCATTATGTAATCTAATTATTGCTGTTGCACTTTTATAAATATTCTTCAGAATATGACAATATCCTGGGTCTATACCTTGATGATCCAATGTTTTAATCACTGAAGAAATGCTTATAGAATCAAATGCATTTTTATAATCTATAAATCCAAAGCATGCTTGCAATTCATATTTATTGGTTCTTTCTATAACTATTCTCAATACTTGGATATGATCCACTGTACTAAAACCACTTTTAAATTCAGCTTGTTCTTTTGGTTGGTTGAAATTCAAAAATTGCTGTAGAGTTGTAATTATTTTGGTAAAAATTTTCTATAGAACTGATAAAAGACTAATAGGTCTGTAATTTCTAATATTTTCTTTATCACCTTTTAAAATATTAATACTGCATTTTACCAATCATTTGGGCTCTTTATTATTTAAACCTTTAGTATATAACTTTGCCAAATTTTTTTTTATTTCTTCACCTGCTTCTTTTAAGATATTGATTATAATTCCACAATTACCTGTAGTTTTTCCCTTCACAAATTTAATTGCATATCTCATTTCTTCATTTAAAATCCTGAGCAATTTAGAAGATATAGTAGTTGTAGGAGATACTTTTTCTTGTTCTTTATTGATCTATAATTCTTATCTATACTTTTTCTTGTTCTTTATTGATCTATAATTCTTATCTATAATTCTTAAATATATACATTTCAGGATGTCATCTCTTTTTTTGCTAATAGTTCTATCTTTTTTATTCTCTTATTGCAGAAATAAGTTTTTTACTAATACCAAGAAGTTGTTTTATACTCTTTAAGCTTTTATTTTTTTCTATAGTTTTTCTTGCTGGTTTACAATGATATTCTTATATCATTGTCAACTCTTTTTCACACTATTTTACAAAATTTGAGATATTCAATCCTTCTTAATGGCATGTTTTTTTTCCAAATGAGGGTACAATATTCATCAGTAGAATATACTAGTGCTAATAAATACCAGGTAACTCTCCAAGAAGGTTATTACCATAAATTATTTTAGATTAAATAATAAATAATAAATAGCCATTCATAACTAAGTGTGAACATTTTAACTCCAAAAATAAAGAAAAGAAGGAGAAGGAGGGAAATACCTTAAAACTGAATTTTGTGATAACTATACAAACTAATCTGTGAACATAAATATGTCCACATGTATCTCATATTGCTGACACATGTATGTGTGTGTGTGATCAGGTGGGTCAGCAATATGAGATGACATGGTGAGTTGAGGATCATATGAAAGTCTGAGTTCAAATCCGCATACATTACATATATATATATGCAGGTTTAACCCTGTATAGTGTATTAATTTATTAATTAATGTTTACAAAACTGAATCTTTCTTAATTAGTGATAGTCTTCAGCACCTTTGAGTTTAAATGGTGATCAATCTGAGCATATAAAACAATTTAAATACCTTAGTAGTTTTATAAATTACCTGTTGAGATATAATGACTTCAGAGCTGTTGCTCTTAACAAGTTAAAAGATGGAGTACTTCATCATAGAGAAATAAGCACTCAATTAAGTTAGTTATATATAAAGCTGTTATTTTACTTAATTTATTGTATGAAAGGAAACTTGTACAATCAAAATATCAGAAAAGCTTCATATAAGAATGTTCCATACAATTTTAAGAATACGATGATAAGATCATAAGAACAATCAATATGGTTCAACTTACTGGATGTGATATTATACAGTCCATCATTATAAAATCACACTGTTATTGAATTGGGCATGTAAAACAATAATGCAAGATTTATTAAAAGGGTGCATGATTGTCATGAAAGCTATGTTATAAGCATTATCTCAAAGTCATTATTAAGAAATGGAATTTCAATTATTTCTATCAGGAAGATATAGAAGAATTAGAGAGCTATAATTATACATGGATTTAAAATATTTAAGAAAAAAAAACAGATGAAATTAAAAGACAATATCATGTAATGTCAAGCAAACAGAAGAATGGATCAATATGAGCTACATGTGGACATATTTATGTTCACAGATTAGTTTGTATAGTTATCACAAAATTCATTTTTAAGGTATTTCCCCCTTCTCCTTCTTTTCTTTATTTTTGGAGTTAGAATGTTCACACTTAGTTATGAATGGCTATTTATTATTTATTATTTAATCTAAAATAATTTATGGTAATAACCTTCTTGGAGACTTACCTGGTATTTATTAGCACTAGTATATTCTACTGATGAATACTGTACCCTCATTTGAAAAAAAAAACATGCCATGCTAAACTTTTAGATACTCAGTTAAATATTATCATAAAAAATATTGCTGGCACCTAATATCTACTTCTTTGCAGTGTTTTTCTATTCTTTATTGTATTTCTCACTATATATCAGTTGTCTCATAGAGAATGCAAAAAAAAAGTGGTTAATTAAATGAGACTTATCAATAACACAAGTGTTACCAATTCAGGAATCATTTTAATTCACAATTCCTTTTCTGAGTATTTCTTCAAGAATCTTTTCAAGCAAGCAAATTTCTTAGATCCAATAATAATGCCAGCTAGATTTGATTTTCCTAGATGTTACTGAAATCTCAGCAGCAGATTTAATACAAATCTATGGATGTAATGGCATAAGTAATTAATTTATAAAACCATTCCAGAATCTGTCTTCTGGTTAGAAGCACTGAAAATTCTTTTATGACATTTTGTTAATAGTTAAGATGAGTAAAATATCTGTATGTCAAATAAAGAAAGTAAATAAATATGATTTTTAAATGATAAATTGATTATAAATTATTTTATGTTACAATATAAATTTTATAAAAAAAAAAGGTTAGTGTTTATTTAGTCTTGATGTCTCATGTTTCTCTTCAAGTTAATAGGTTATATAAACTTATGTAAATTTACATATAGCTATTGAACATAAAATTTATAATATAACTAGTCATGGGATCGACATATTTATTATTTTTAATATTATTTCCATATTTATATTTTTAATAAAAGTGTGAATTGTTAATTTTAAAATATGGAATATCAGACAAAAATGTCATGGTTTTTAATATATATAAAGATTACTTTTTATTTTTTTAAATTTATTATTTACTATTATATAAAATTTATCTTTCCAACATGTAAATTGATATATACAAAATATTACATGTAAATTCATTATTATTTTCTAAATTTATTTTTTTATTCTCACAATATATATATATATAAAGATATACTGTTTTTCCACTTATGAATTGTGATACAAACATTGAAAATAATTTTAGGTATCCATGCTTTAGTTATAGAAATTATCCAGTAGGCTGTTTCTAGCCAACAAGCAATTTTTAACTGTAACCATATGTATATTTATAGATATATGCTAAATCAAGCTCGATTATTTTTAAAACATATTTTGGATGGCAGCAATTATTCACATTGTTTTGAAAATATGTATAACAATAGAGGTATTATGCAATTTAAATTTTTCTTAGCATTATTGCATATTTTAACTTTGAGATAGTTTAACTATATATATATATAAAACTTTTCATTTGAGATGTGAATAAAGTACACATTTGGACTAAATGAAATATGTTTTTTGAATATTCTCTATATAAACACATGCATGATTAAGATTAAAATTTAATTTAGAGATAAGATATTGTTTAGTAAGGTCAATATTTTGCAGTATGTTGAATAAAAACATCATCAATGATTTTGGCATCTGGATAGAATTCAAATAGTAAGTAATAATCAAGATATTGTGCTGAGAATAGATAGCTTCAAAAACATAATCTTCAATAGAGAATTTAGAATATTTCTTCTAGATAGTATAAATCAAAATTTTTTTGATATGTTAACTTCAAAAAACTAAATAATTTAATTTTTTAAAAATAATCGATCTTATATCATGTATTGTCATGTATTCCATGTTAGTCTTTTAGTGTAGGTTATTAAATGAATAAGTATACAATTCATATGAACTTCAAAACTACTTTTGATATTGTGACTTGGAATTATTTGCTCTTCACACTTTATCCTATCCTTCTATGACATTCACATTTTATATTTGCTATTTACAATATATTTTATCAATAGAACCTCTACACATCTCTCTGATCCATTTATGTCCAATAGGGGCATTGTCCAAACTTGCACTTTCATCAATATTGTACGTAATCTATTTAGGTATGCTGATTAAAAAATTAAAATTAAGTCACAGAATGTCATTTTATGCCTCACATTGCTTCACAGCATACTTTATTTACTTTTGATATACTCCTATTGACTTTTGAAATCTCATAATATGCTATTTGTTCATAATATATTAAATAACATCTAATACACAATAAGATTCTTTTTCTTATAGCTCAATAATTCCTTGCATCCATATTTTATAGATAAATTATTACCATCTAACTTCAAGTCATTCAATATCTCAATTTTCAATGTATCAGTTAAATAAATGTTTAATTAACAATTTAATCTATTTTTTCTCAAAGATATTATCCCTCCATTATGAAAGTGTGAACTATTAATAGCATGCTTGGTAGTTCTATTTGCTGACTATAGACTTTGGATGCATCTAATATATATTAAAATAGATAGGTTAGACATATTAATCAAATCTTACATTTAAAGTTATTTTATCTCATATGTTATTAAACAATATAACTTGCTATCTCATTTGTAGAGATGATTTAAACATCGTCACAAATCATTTACATTCTTTATCAAAATTTGAATATATATTATTACAGTAATAAATCCTTTAGTCAATGCTGCACAATTTCCAATTAATTTGTAAAAGCACTATTTTTCCCTTTTTAAATAAACTTCTTGGATATAACATTCTAATTAATAAGTAGTTCATTGACACGTTTTCATAGGAATGTAAAAAAAAAAGACATCTATCATTAGCAAAATTATAGAATATCACCTTATTGCTAAAACTGCTTTATATGACTTGGTGCAGTGGTAGAATGACACCCTTTGAAGTTAAGATCTATGGATAATGGCCCAAATTTGTTAATTCTGGTATTTGAATTTGTTATGAATTTTTGAGTTATAAATTATTTAATTATTTATTTATTGCTAAAACGTTATTTAGATTCTAAAATCTTTGCTTTCAGCAATCTTCTCTAAAATTCTTATTCAACATCCTTCAATATTTACCTTATTGAAATAATGTTATTTTAAATTTGTTGATTCTATACGTGTGTTGGCAAGAATGGTCCTTATATGTATCTACTTCATGTAGCTTCCTAATTTTAAATTGAGATTAATTATTAATGTTTAAAATATGTTCATTATTTTTTTTATATTCTCAGACCAAAGTGAAAATCTGACAGTAACTTTTTATTTGTGCACAAACAGCATTAAAAATAGTTAAGATTAATTAAATAAACACTATCATATATATATATGTATTAACGTGATATCATTTCTTTATGACAAATACATTTTGTCTTTTGTTTTATTTATTCAATGAAGTTTTTAATAATAAAATTTTGAATTATATAACTGAAGGTTTTTTAAATTTACCATGATTTATTCATTATGTGTATCCGCATGTATTTGTTATAATAATATTTGGTAGGAATTAATATTCAAATGTTTTTAATTCCCTGTTTTATTTTATTTTTGTTCTAATTTATACAATATATATATGTACAATAAAAATTTGAAATATGTATACATGCACTATAGGAGACATCTTGATAATGACCTCGCATAAAAAGGTTCAAACATTCGCGTTTATCAAAAAAAAACTATAATTAAAACATTTCCGTAAATAAAAATAAAACAAGCAGGAAAGTGTACATGATATAAAAATCATATAAAATAATAATTACACTGAAATAAAATAAATCAAAAGTTAACAGCAAGTTGAAAAAAGTTAAAAGAAAACAATTATATATATCTAATTTGATCCAGAAAAAACTATTAAAACATGATATCAGTGATTTTTATATTGTTTTATTTTAATCTATCCTTTATTTTTCATTTATTTTGTTGTTCGTTAATGTTTGTGGTTTATTGGAACGTATTTATTATTAACTATATCTTTAATGTTTTTTAGGTACATAGAATCAAGCCACTCAAGGAGTGAATTTCTCATTGTGAATCACACATTTTTGAAAAAATTGTATAATGTTCTTAATTAAAAAAAGTTTATATATATTAACAAATTTACATGCAATAATTATTATAAAAACGTATTATACATAGGTTCTCATAATTCCTTAACAAATTACTTTTAATTATGCTATTTAATTTTTTTTATAATTCTCAATTCCATTCCATTTGACTTCAAACTATATATATTCCAATTGTTGGGGAATAAAGATATTGCCATATTTAAATTTAAGTGTAGAAACTGTAATTACAGGCTTGTCTCTATTACACATTTAAATGATAATCTCTTGTTTAATTTTTTTTTGTATAAAATTATTCAAAATTATTGATGGATGAAGTTAACTGCCATTTTAATAAGCAAGATTGTATTAGGTATGAACGTTGAGGTTGTAGCAGACATATATATCATTCTCTGTTCTGTATTTTATTTATTTATTTTTTTAATACAGATTCTGTTCTTTATAAATAATATTAACTGGTAATTGATATGTTGCAATCAGATAATTATCATTTTATTTTTTTAAGAGCAAATGTGAAATAAAGTTATAGCCAAAAAAAAAAAGTATTTGAGATGTTAATTATTATAAATGAATGGGATAAAGAAGGCATAGAATTCTTTAAAAAAGATTTCAATCAATAATCCAAGAGCGCATCGATAAATGAAAAATATTCATTAATAACTTTAACAGAGTTTATTTTCACTTTAAATTACGTTTCTTTATATATTCAGCTTCACTGGTTTTCAGTGCATCAGTATATTAATTTTGTTTTACATAATGTAAGTTGAATTTTGTTTTATACTAATATTATAAAGTTTTAATTTATTTGGATTCTTAGTGTTAAATTCTGAAGAAGAAAAAAATACCTTTCTTCAAATGAAAGTCTGTCAATAAAAAACGATTGCTCTGTTTGGGAAATGAAATAGTTTTGTTTGGTAGTGACTTAAAAATGGCTACTGTAGAATTAGAAAAGAAATCTGATCATTTAATCTGCCTTTTGAAAACAATATTTTATTTCAGCTTTATTGTAGTATACCATGTTTTATTATTCAATTTTGTTTCTATTAATAAATATATTAATCTTCTTTTATTTATTCTTCTTTTGTGATCACTTGAAACTAAAATATTTTTTTTTTTTTGGAAACATTTTGGTGTAGTTAGTAAAACCATTTACTTATACTATAAGAATTTATCAATAAAGCAGAGGATAGAAATGAGATTATGGCAATGGAAAAATTAACTGCTGTTTATAAGAGACATATACAGTAAAAAGAATCGATCGTTTGTGCATTTAAAAAATCATCATTAGTCATACCTGACATTAATTTTTTTAAAAAAGATAATGGTTGATCCCATATGAACATTGAACATCATTTTCAAGAGTATAGATAAATTAATGACAAATTGAATCTCTTAGATATGTACAAATTTGCTACAAGTCTTTTGACTTATAGTAAATTTTATCAAATTTTTCAATTGCATAAAAACAGAATAGTAATAGCAACGTAAAATTAACAGAATTTATAATGACGATTTTCAACATTTGCAAATAATCAAATTTAATCTGGTCTTATTTTTAAAAAAACTTTTTAATATAAGCAAGTAATTATCAATAAGATTTGATACTTGAAATGTTGAATCAAAATTAAAGGTATTTACAACAATAATTGTTTAATTTTACAAAATTTGAGTAAGCTTTAGTAAATATAATAATTATTTGAGGGCCAAGTTTGTTATTCATTTAATTTCAGTTGATTTTTTCATTAGTCAGGTTAATTTCTTCAATTTTGTTATATTCAATATTATTAATACTTTTTATTTTTCAATTCTGTTTACCCAGATTTTTCAGAGTATCAAAATCTTTATTCTCAATTAAAATGTTAGTAGTTCACTTAAATATAACTAGCTTTAATTTTGTTATATTTGCCTAAGATCAAAATTGGTATTGGCTATTTTAATAAATATTGAAGTAGATTTTATAAGTTTTTGCAAACTTTCTTTCTCTATATTATTAAAAAAGTCCTCATTTTAATGAAAACTCTTAAAAATAATGCATTTTACATTGAAGAAATCTGATTTTTTAAAAAAGTTTTGATACAAATCCAAAACTTGGTTTTCAATGATGCATTATTTTTGCTGTCTTTTTAGGCATTTTTGTAATTGATTTTTGCTTGATTTTGTTTGTTTTAAATGATGTTTTGTTGCAATAGTTTAGTATCAAACTCTAGAATTCAAAGTTCATGGATCATAGCTCAGCTTTATCATTTTCAATGCCAGAACTTATGAAATTCGGATAAATCATTCAACTATTTACTGCTTAACATGATTGAGTATAAAATTATAAAAGCTACTGTCATACACAAATTAATTCCCAAACATTGCAAAAGAATTGCCAGAATTATGAAAAATTTAATGGTAAAAATAATATATTCTAATGAATGTAAAAGTAAGATTAAGAAAGTTATTTATACTTTATTTAAAATACAAGATTGGACAACACAAAGTTGTACTAACAATACCTTTAATAACAAATTATAAAAAACATTTTTAGCAAAAATATTTTATATTTTAAATGATATACAATTATATTTCATTTTAGCAGTGTCCATTAAAATATTAAACCTTTTTCTATGGAGAAAACTCAGAGGGATGTTGATAAAAGATATTAATCTATCCAATCAATATTCAACAATAGCCCACAAAGATATAATAATACTTAAAATAAATAATTGAAGATTCCATAGAATTTGTGTAATATCATTAATGTTTATCTGTATTAATGACTAAACTGAAGTATAATAATATTAGAAATTCTATCTGTATAAAGAAATAGTCTTGGTCTCTAAAATGTTCTAATAGTTTAAAGCTGCAAATCATTTATGCAAAGTAATGATTTGATGTGTAGCATAAATCTGACAATTTCATTTTAAAATTGAGAGAAAGCAGCTTGCATGGTTGATAGGATTCTTATAAAGATGATAAGCATAAATTGGTAATTGGAAAAAAAAAAGTGAACAGTAAATTTTTTCTACAAATATGACGTTTTTAACCATTATCATCACATTTCTATATTTATGACTCTATTTATTTGGTCTTAGTATGCATATATCAAGCCAGTATTTAGAAGTGGCAAGTTGAGTATAAATATTCTTGCAATGTTCATAATAGACAATAGTCTCTGTAGTGTTCAGATTTGTGTTGATATTTGCAATGAGTTGTTGTTCTATAATTTTATACTTTTTGATATCAATCATAAAAATTGTCTGTTAATCCATATTAATGAGCATTGATTTTCTGCTGCACAGTTTGTTTTTTAACTTTATTAAATGCAGTCATCAGTCTTTAAATTTTGAAACGTTAAAACTTAGCTGTTTTGAAAATCAATGCATTATTCAATAAGACATTAAATTTTTTTTTTTTTTTAAGTTAAAACATGACTGATATTTTTTTTATGCAAATCTATACATTTTGACATAAAATATTTTTTTTAGAATTCTATCTATAAAAAATGTTATTATTTTTAATCCTGTCCTAGATTATATTAAGAATATATACTATCATATCAGAATTCCTATTACTTTGCTCAACCTGCATGTGTGTATATATATGACACTGCGCAAGTTGTTTATTTAAAGTTAAATTATTAAAAATATTTTTAATTCAAAGTGCTGTTTTAACATTGAGTTTGTAAATTTAGTGTAAAATATTATGGTAAATTCAATTTTTATTATTCAAAATATTTTTTCAGACTATTTATAGTTTATCAAAATAAAATTGTACAAAATATTTCTAGCTTTCAATAATTCAATAGATTAATTTTATTTTATTAAGCTATGTTTAAAATTTTTTAAAAAGATTACTAAATATTTATTTTTAAATCTTAATTTTATCACTTAGATGTGTTAGACGATGTTTTCGGTCGTTTTTCAAATTAAAAATGGTGGAGATTGCATACTAAATTAGCACCCCTTTTTATTATGTCCTATTATCTGTTTGCTTTATAAGACTAATCCAGAATATATTCATTATTAGGGTGATGGAATTATTCATCACATTGCAGGTGACTTTCATTTTTCTTTTACTATCAAACATCATACATTTTTTTAATGAAATAGATCATCTCATGATATGACCAAAATAAGATAATTAAATTACTTTTATTTATATTAAATTGCATTGAAGTTCATTTTGTTATTTGAAATCAAAAGTTTTTGATTATTTTTAATAATGCTGACTTTAATTGATTAATATAAATTCTTTTTCACTCAACATTGATTTCATTATCTTTGTTGTGCCCTAAAAAATCATTGCAATAATATTTAGATTTAAAAAAGTATGATTACTGTATAGCACTTATAAAAATATGCAGAAAAAATATTGCTAAAACATGATTGTATATTTAAAATTATTTTCAGTTATTCGCAAAGAATTGAAAAAAATATTAAACATATGATTTTTTAAAGCACTGTAAAAAAAAAAAAAATCCTTACTTTTACATACCTTAATGAAGAAATAAAAAGATTGTGAAATCATAGGAATGAATATTCTTGGAGCAAATAAAAGCTAAGAACATTAATAAATTTTAATTTATTTTAAAAAAGTTTATTGCGATGTAAGTAATGATATTATAGATAATTAAACCATCAACATGTAATGATCTTATAAGTTAATCTATACGTAAAATACAATAAAAATAACAAAGAATATTTGAGCCAAAAAAAAAAACAACAGAATAGGTAAATATGATTGTTGCCATTTATGAATTTTATTAAATTCATTTTTTTTATACTTCTTTTGATTTATGAGATAAATGAGTATTTAGACAATTTATACTATTGTATTACTTGATTTATTTTTTTAAATTTCTTTTGATTTTGAATTAAACAAAATTTACTATATATATATTAATAATTTGCTATTTATAAGATAAAAATTTTGTGATTTATATTAAAAAGACTTCGCTGTGGTCTCATAAAATAATGGAAGCAGCATTTATTCTCCAAAAGAATAGTACTGTGTGAGCTGATTGATCAGTTATTTTAGCATGATATCACATTTCATAATATTAACTTATTTGACTGGTCTGTGTAATTAAACTTTGTTAAAATATAGTTAACACATAATATATATATAGCCGTGACAAAGCATGACGTTTTTACGAACGGAAGCACACTTCTTTTTTTATGTTTTTATTTCACTTACCACAAAATTTTTACGTAATATTGCCTAATATATATACATTACACACATCTAAAAAAATCTGAAACTCTCTTATTTGTAAATTAGAGAATATATATCAATATATTTTTATCTTCCAAATCCTTTTGACAGTCTTAAAAGTTTTTAACTGTAAATTAACTTCTGATAATCAATGGGAATGCAAGAATTAGTCGAGTTGATTACTAATCCATATGTATATAAAAACAATTCAACTGCTAATAAAAACAATTGAAAGAGAATTTTTTAAATTGAATTTTAATTAAAGCTTTTGAAAGTTTTAGTGAATTTTTCTACGGAAGCACTCATTCCGTTTAATACATAGACGCTTCATCTTTGATATATAGCATTTCTCAATAAAAAGATGACTGTTTTTCTCTCCAAGTTGCTTGTAATGTCATCTCTAAATTAATGCAGATGTCATGGAACAATGTAATTTAATTATTCCTTATAAAAAATTTGAAGTGTTGTGATATCTCTCTCATGAATTATGGCATAAAATGTGACAGCATGTTTTGTACTTTTTGAATTATTTTCACTGCTTTTCCTGTCATTATGAAATCTTTTAAACCATGTAAAACATTCTTGTACTTCATGACTTCATTCCATATACAGTTTAAATTATTTAATTTCAAACATTTTTTT